>PVHX01009497.1:0-76054 GCA_004024805.1 Geosciurus inauris
ACCATTTGTTGAAGAGGCTATCTTTTCTCCAGTGAATGTTTTTGGCACCTTTGTCTAGTATGAGATAGTTGTATTTATGAGCATTACTCTCAGTGTCTTCGATTCTGTACCATTGGTCTACATGTCTATTTTGGTGCCAATACCATGCCGATTTTGTTACTATTGCTTTGTAGTAGAGTTTAAAGTCTGGTATTGCAATTAGCACCAACTTTTACTCTTCTATCAAACTCTCCTGTCTAAATTCCTCCCGCACTGAAGTGTGCTTTTGTATATGTGGAAAGTAAATCTATCCTTTGGCACCCAATGGTGGATACTGTCAGTATGGGGGCTTCACTGCTGGCCTCTCGTTCTAGTATTAGATCTTTAAGATAAGCCCATACAAATAAGTATCATTGACAATAGGGAGGGAGGTTATTGGAATATTGATTATAAACATCAAGACATAGAGCTCTTAGTTTTAGAGTTTTGGTAATCTAAAAATAAGCTGGTAATCAAAACCACATGTATCTAACATGTTCTCAGTATATAAATACTTGACACTTGAAAGTGTCCCTGGTTTTGCTCTGGAGTCCTCTTATCGTGATTTTCAAAGATAAGCACTGATAAGGTTAAGTGCCACAGTTACTTTACTTCCTCTCTGATTATGTTTCTCTTAAGTGATGTTGAGAAATCTCCTAAGAGCTTCTGGGCTGAGTTTATAAGAAAGATGAAATGAGTGAGAAGCAGGACTTCACTGTGACCCAGGGCCAGGTAGACCTAGGTTCAAATTCCAGTTCTACCATTTTCTACCTGTGGGGACTGGGGCAAGTGGTTATTTCCTGAGGGTTGGGATGATCACTCACTGTGTTTGACTTGGACCTCCACATCTGTCTAACTCAGCCCTCCGAGCACCATCTTGGTTAGCTTTTGCTTAGTAACAAACCACTTCATAACTCCCTGGTTCAGAATAGCAATCACATATCACCTATGTGCTCCAGTTGGCTAGGGATTGGCGTATTGTAGGCTGACGTGGGAGCTGTGCCTGTATCACCCTGTGTCACATGGTCTTGTCCTCCTGGGATTCACCATGATGGCAGAAGTGCGGGAATGCGGTACCAACTGCACAAGTGTTTTCAAGCCTCTGCTCATATCACGTCTACTCACATGTCACTGGCCAAGGTGAGTCACATGGCTGAGCCCCAAGGCAGGGGGTGAGGAGTAAGTGTACTCTACCATGGAGGCGATGTGTGAGTGGATATCTGAGCAACATCCACCATGGACTTCCCCTCCTGTGCTTCTGGAGCACTCCTGGAAGCTTCAGTCCACTGAGCAAGCCACCTTTTCACTGTGCGCCACCCTGTTTGTGCTCATCTTCCTTTTTTACTGTCCATTTAGGTTTTATGTGGTTCATAATGATGATTGCCTTAAAACTCCACCATGGCAAAACACCCCTCTCACCTACTTAGTTCCTGCACTGGAACATGACCATGGCTGGAGCAAAACAGCCCTGCTCTTGAATCTGACCACAGACTTCAAGTGGCCCTCAGCACTGCCTGGAAATCTGTCTCTCTTTCCTCTGCACATTCTCCTACCTATCTCTCCAGCCAGCCTCAGTGCTTCAGTAGAATGTGGGATAACTCCATCATCATCTCCAGCCAAAGCCTCTGACTTGGTGGCATTGATGTCTATGTGCCCTTCTTCCTTCACCTTGACACATGAGCTCTGCTCACACTACAGATGAGCCCCCCATGTGCACTGATCCTACCCCTTCTGCCCTCTCCTATCATCCCTCCTAGTATGCAAACCCTTTTATTGATTAGTTGTTTGTTTTTTTGGTGTTAAGTTTTTTGAGTTCTTTATATATCCTGGAGATTAGTGCTCTATCTGATGTACGTGTGGCACATACGTTTTTCTAAAATTTTCTCCCAGATTGTAGGCTCTCTCTTTACCTCATTGATTGTTTCTTTTGCTGAGAAGATTTTTAGTAAAATAAGTAAAAAAATCAATAAATCCATCCCATTTATTGATTCTTGATTTTATATCTTGAGCTTTAGGAGTCTTGTTAAGGAAGTGAGGGCCTAATCTGCCATGATGAAGATTTAGGCCTACTTTTTCTTCTATTAGGTATAGGATCTCCGGTCTAATTCCTAGGTCCTTGGTCCACTTTGAGTTGAGTTTTGTGCATGGTGGAATGTTCAACATCTCTAGCAATTAGAGAAATGCAAATCAAAACTACTTGAAGATTTTGTCTCACGCCAGTCAGAATGGCAGTTATCAAAAATACAAACAATAATATGTGTTGGCGAGGATGTGGAGGAAAAGGCACACTCATACATTGGTGGTGGGACTGCAAATTGGTGCAACCAATCTGGAAGGCAGTATGGAGATTCCTTAGAAAACTTGGAATGGAACCACCATTTGACCCAGCTATCCCACTCCTCAGTCTATACCCAAAGGACTTAAAACCAGTATATTACAGTGACACAGCCGCTTCAATGTTTATAGCAAGTCAATTCACAAGGGCTAAACTGTGGAAGCAACCTAGATGCCCTGCAATAGATGAATGAATAAAAAACTATGGTATATATACACAATGAAATATTATTCAGCATTAAAAGAGAATAAAATTATGGCATTTGCAGGTAAATGGATGGAGTTGGAGAATATCATGCTAAGTGAAGTAAGCCAATCCCAGAAAACCAAAAGCCAAATGTTCTCTCTGATAAATGGATGTTGATAATGGGGCAGGGGACATGAGAAGAATAGAGGAACTTTGGTCAAAGGGCAGGGTGGGAGGGGAGGGGAGATGGGGGCAGGAAAGATGATGGAGTGAGATGGACATCACTACCATAGGTACATGTAGAACTGCACATATGGTGTAACTCTGTATTGTGTAGAACCAGAGAAATGAAAAGTGCTCCATTTGTGTACAATGAATCGAAATGCATTCTGCTGTCATGTATACCTAATTAGAATAAATAAATTTAAAAGAAAAAGCAAAAAAAAGTCTGGACAGGAAGTTTCAGTGCAGTTGGACAGTGGGATATGGCAACATTCCGAGTGATTTATTCTGCCATATATACTTAACATCTATTTAGTCTAAAATTTTGACAAAGTATATGACAAAGACTGAGAGAAGGCAGTTCTCAGACATTCATCCTAGCTGGCTAGACTAGATGGCATTTTGATTTCCTACCAAGGTCCCCAAATATTGGTGAGTAATGATTTTGGTATAAATTATATACTTTGATATATACAGAAGTTATGGAGCATTTTATATGAAGTAAGAATATTAAGTAATTTTATTGAACTAATGACTGCTTCATCTGACAACTAATGAAATAAGAAACACCAAATCTGACACACTCACCCGTTAGAGATTTAAATTCCAGAACAGTCCCAGTTGCCATGTTTTGCTGATCTTTGTGGATCTTTGAGTGACTTTAATAACAATCACATAACTTTCAATCTTCAGTTTACAAATTGCAGGGCTATTCTTAGAAAGACTGCTTAAATCTTCCTTATTCTTATCAACTACAATGATTATATGTGACTTAAAAATTTGTTCTTTTTGGTTATATGTGACAGTAGAATGTATTTTGACTTACCCTACGTACATGGAATATAACTTCCCATTCTTGTGGTTGAACATGATGTAGAGTTGCATTGGTTGTATATTCAAATATGAACATAGTACAGTTATGCCCAATTTAAAAAATAGATTCTCATCAAAACTTCCCTTGACCTCATAGCCTTCTGTTGTCATTATTATTATAATTATTATTTGTTATTGTTATTATATTGCTCCCCTCTATTGAGAAATATCTTGGAAGAGTCACCTGTATTTGCCATTCCTGCTATCTCCAGGCCTCTCTTGAACCTACTCCAATCAGGCCATCAGTGATTCCCTTGCTGCTAAATTCCAGTGATCCAGTGATTCCACTTCTAGATGTGAACCCCAAAGAATTGAAAGAAAAGACTCAAACAGGTTCACAGCAGCATTATGCACAATAGCTGAAATGTGGAAGCAACCAAGTGCCAAGTACCAGTGGGCGGGTCCAATTCACGTACCATAAAATTCACCCATTTCAAGTGTGCAAATCAAAGGTCTTAGTATAGTCACAGAATTCTGGAACCATCTCCATAATCACTCTTAAACATTTCCATGACACCCTGAAGAAACCCTTTACCAATAGCAGTCACTCCTCATTTGCCCTTAACTTTGCCCCTAGCTCTGGGCCACCCAAACCTAAGCTCTTAGCTACAGAATTACCTTCTCCACACATTTAAATGGGGTCTACACAGTGTGTCATCTTTTGTGAGTGGCTTCTCTTAATCAGTGTAATGTTTCAAGTGTAGCACTTTAAATGATCCCTTGTATTTCCGGTCTGTAATGCATTGTGTTATGAAGTTATGTGCTTAAGTAGAACTCTTGCTTTAAAGAGTTGGCAGGTTGAATGATGGTTCCCCCAATGATGTACCCATGTCCTAACTCCTGGAATCTGTGAATGTAACCTTATTTGGGAAAAGAGCCTTTGCAGATGTCATCAAGGACCTGAAGATGAGGTGATCCTGCTTATCCAGGTGGGTCCTAAATCTAGGGATAGGTGTCCTTCCAAGAGACCAAGGGGGAGAAGGAGGAGCAAGCCATGTGAAGATGGTAGTGCATTGGAATTGTGTAGCCACAAGGCCAGGAACACCAGGTGCCCCTAGAAGCTGGAAGAGGCAAAGCAGTAATCTCCTCTAGAGCACATGGAGGGAACCTGGCCCTGGCAATGCCTTGATCTCAGACTTTCAGCTTTCAGAACTATGAAAGAATGCATTGCTTTAGTTTTATACCACCAATGTTGGTACTTTGTCTCAGGCAGCCTTATGAAGCTTACCTAGGGGATGCTGGTTTAATGGTTTTGTGAAATAAAAAGTTGAGTCACAGAAGGGTTAAGTTTTCTGTTCTGTGGATCACTTGATGTGCTGAGGAAGGAGGGAAGGGAGCTGTGTCCCTGTGTCCAGGAGGGAAGGGAGCTGTGTCCCTGTGTACAGGGTCCTGCTCATTTCCACCTGCTCTGCCCACCTCAGTGTCCGCCCTCCATGGAACCTCTTGGTCCCGCTGTGTCTTCACTGCCCAGCTCTTTGCTAACTTCCAACTTCCATCTCTTCTTTCAACCTGACCCTGGGCTTTTCTCCAGTTGCTAACCCCAGCTCGCCAGGCGGCTGGGGCAGGGGTCCTAAATTCAAAATGTAAAGGCATTTTGAATGTATGCAAAACTAAACCAAACCAAAAAGCAATAGGGCCAGAGCAGAGCTGGATGGTAGCTGACATTGTAATCAGAAGGCAGGAGGAAGTGATCGAATACTCCACCCACAGATGCAGCTTCAGCTTAGCTCCAGAAAATTCAGGTCATAAAAGACTCAGAAGCTAGTATTACCAGATCTGATTTCTAAAAAGCTAGAAATCTGGATTTTTATGTAAATCTCCTGATTTCTAAATAAGACAGTTTCCAATAAGAAATCAAACATAACCTCAAATCATCAACAACATATACTATGTGTGTCACAAAAACACATCTGTTTGCTGTGCTAGCCCATGAGCTTGTTTGTGCTGTGGGTGTCTCTTTTATAATGTTAAAGATGGTAGGTAGAGTCATTCCATATAGTTCTTGCATCTTTTGGGGCTCTTTAAAAATATCTATTCCACATCTTGTAGGAAATGGATCATCAAGGTTTTTACCGATTGTCAATTCAATGCTTTTTATTTTTATTTTTTATTTTTGGTGGTGGGGGGGATTAAACCCAGGGACCCTCTACCACTGAACTGTGTCTTTTACTTTGAGACAAGGTCTTGCTAAGTTGCCTAAGCTGGCCTTGAACTTGTGATCCTCCCGCTTCAATCTCCAGAGCAGCTGGAATGACAGGTGAGTGCACTGTGTCTGGAGGAGCTGACAATGTTTTCCTGTATGCTGAACTGAACAATGCAGACAGAGTCACATATGTTAAATATTTTATTCACATTGTTTACAAACTATATCCACCTGGAAAACATGAATCCAAAAATAGATTATCTTACAGTAATTCACATTTTTTAAAACATGTTACTTTTGAAGTTAAACTGAGCATGGAGGTCTGGAGCCTGTGCCGTGGTTCAGTGCCTCATCTCTTGACAATTCCAGTGGTGGCGAAGTGGAAGTCCTAGGTGCAGTCCACCTAGTTGTAGGTCATGACTGACATACCAGTGAATGATGAGAAAATGTCAGTGCAGATTTTAACCCGTGAACATTTATTGGTGTAAATTCATTGTTGCTATTTTTGTCAAGGAAATATATTTTAGTACTTGAGTATATAAAAGGTAAGAAGATGAAACAAAAGAGACCATTTAATTGTCCATTACAGGTTGTTAGGACATGTCCAGCTCTATAAAGGTTGAATGTTTTGACCACAGAATCAATGAGTTACGATTTTATCAAGTTGACTGCTTGAATCACAGAAACAGCAGTGATTTGGAAATTGATGCAACTGTCTGCCGACTACCTCTTTGCAAATATGATGCCAGCTACTGGTCAGGATGAAATGGAGTGATAATCTCAGTCACAATGAATACTGTGGCTAATTTTAAGTGTGTAACTTCAGAAAGAGGGCAATGGAGTTTTACTGAATGGTCAAGAAGATCTCTGGTTAGGAAATTTACAACTAACTTATGCTAAATCCAATTATGTTCCAGCTTAATGGGTTAACTCTTTTGTTCAGAAACTTTTCTGCAGAATTTGACTTTAATGATTTTAAATCTAAAGTATGTATGACTTGCATCTCATTCTTTCCTACTATAAGCTATAGAACTAAACATGATTTCATTTTCCCTTTGTGAGCTGCCACAGTTAACCACCTGAGACCATGGGAAGCTTTGCAATGGGAGCACTGGATGTGTCTCAAATGGCAGAATTAGATCCTTCTCTTTGAGCAGCCCCAGTGACATTAGCTATGGTGGTTCTGCAACACTTGATTAGGGAAATAATGTTTGATCAAAGTACCACCAAAGAGCATCATCCCTTCTCTCCGTGGGATGGGGAAGATGTCTTAACAGTCTCTGCCAACACCCTGCGTGGGTAAACTGAGGTGTGGAGAAATTTTATCAGCACATTTGCAGGTTAAAAAAAGAAGAAGAAGAAAAAAACACTTTCAAATGTCTATTGCAATCTTGATTGTTTCAAAAGACGGAAATCCATATGATGAGTTTAATGCCCGAGCAGGTCACAGTTTATCTTCTTGCCACCCGTGTGCATTTTTTCCAAATTTGTACACTAACCTCCGGTCAACCCGCTCCAAAATCCCTGTTTTATAGTAGTATCTGTAAAAGCAAGCACAAGAGAAACTCAGGGAAGGTTTGTACCCCAGGAAAACAACAGGACATACACCTGCTGTCCTCATTCCTCTCCGGTGACCAGGCTGGTCTTTGGTTACTCTGGTATTTTCACACCCTGTTATCAACTTACACTTAAACCTTTCCCAGACATCGTGAAGGCTAACCTTCACCATACTCAGTTCAAAACATAGTTTTTTGTTGTTGTTGTGGATGTGGGTGTGTATGAGATGGCCTGGATTCAGAGCAATCCCTGGGGAACTCTGCCAACAACGAGGAGGATGGCGTGTCAGTTTACAAACCACAATCCCACCTGCAACTAAGAACCCGAGTTTTTGGTCTCACGACCTTTCCATTATCAAATAAGAACTGCAAAAAACAGGGTGATTTTCTATGGCTGGCCATTTTATATAACTGGTCTTTGAAGGCTCAGTGGCATTTTATGCTATTGACTTACCTCAGAGCTCTGCTCAACTTTTCATACGTCATTCTGTCGTTTTTCTTCCTTTGTCCCCACATCTTTGCTAGGGCTTCTGATTTAACCACCCGAAAAATACCTTGTTCCCTATCTTCCCATTCCAGAATGCCACAGTTTTCTTCAGGGGATAGCAGCAAGTCACGCACAAATTCCCAGAGATGCGAACTTTGGAGGCCTTTTGGGAAGGGGAAGAAAGTTAGTTACTTTAAATTTTACTTATTTATTTAAGTTTTGGTACTGGGGATTGAACCACCCAGGGGCACTTTACCACTGAGTTACATCCCCAGCCCTTTTTATTTTTAATTTTGAGGCAGGGTCTTTCTAAGTTGCTTGGGGCCTTGCTGAGTTGCTGAGGCTGGTCTCCAACTTCCCAACCTCCAGCTTCAACCTCCTGAGTCCCTGGGATTATAGGTTTGAGGCACTATGCTCAATTAAAAATGATTGTTTTTTTTAATTTTAAAGGAAGAATTATATAACTTCTCATTAACCCTTGAGAATTGCGCTCTCTGGGGAAATTTCTCATGGAAGGACTGAGTGCTGTACTTGGAAACTTCCTGAACTGTGAAACACCAATCTTCCAATTAAGCAGAAGCAAAACACACAGGGACACCAAATTTACATTGACTGGCAGCACTGTGGCTCACAGATGTTCTTTGCTCAGTGGAGCTATGGACTGATTCTCACAGAATGAGACAACTACCCATCAAATGATCTTTTCATTCTCCTTTCCGGTAGTGGGGTTGTGCTATGATTCTGTTGCCAGCAAATACCTGCAATTTCATTGTTTACAGGAAGTTGACACTCTCTTGTCCCATGATCGTGCAGTTGAGACTGGGCCTGGGGTCTGGCTACCTGGATTTGGGTCCTTTGGCTTCCCCCTCCCAGCTCTGTCACTGCCATCTGTCTGGCTGTAAAGTGGGATAGTAAGAACCTCCATGTCTGAGGATAAGTGAGATGAGGTAATGTCTGTCCGTCTGTCTCTCTCTCTGTGACCAGGGATTGAACCCAGGAGTGCTTAACTACTGAATCACATCCCCGGCACTTTTTATATTTTATTTAAAGACAGGGTCACACTAAGTTGCTCAGGTACTTGCTGAGTTACTGAGGTTGGCTTTAAACTCGCCATCCTCCCGCCTCAGCCTCCCAAGCTGCTGGGTGGCTTTCTTAACATTGGGAGTACTTTCCCTGAGTACTTCCAAGAGAGGCCCCAGGGTGGACCAGAAAAATCCTCACTCAGAAATATGACCTGGTTAGAAAGTGTCTTTGCTTCTTACTTCAGTTCTTAAAATTGCTTTTCTAAGGGAAAGGAGACAATCCTGATTCTGATAACATGAATGAAAGCCCATCAGCCATGGCTCAGCCTTCCTTGGAGAGTGACTGGTCCCACTCAGACGTTCAATTTCAGAACTTATTTGAGCGGATCATGTGGCCTCAGGGATGGTCTGAAGATGTTAGAAATGGAAAACAGCGTCTCTGCACTTACTTGTTCGACTGTGATTGTGACAATCTTGGCTTTTGATGCCGCTCGTTTTCAAGCAGTTGGAGTCAGCATCTGAAACACAAGGACTTGTAGCAGTGGACAGGAGTCAAGGGCAGTACGCAGGCCTGGGGTCACACCCGGGAGCAGATGCTAACTGACCAAGGGACACAGAGGCCAAACACACAGGAGGTGCCTTTGAATGGTGTGTTTGTGCTCCATCCTGGGGACCTGCCATATTGGGGGTTCTGAGCTCGGTGCTGGAATACAAGAGTGAACAGAGCAGGCCAGGGCCCCGCTTGCGTGGATGGAAGGACTCACTGGCCAGGTGAAGCAGACGGATGGTCCGCTGCTTTAAAGGTAGCAGGACAGGAGAGGTGAGGACGGGCCTTCAGGAGTAGGAGAGCCACACTTATGCTAATGAGCAGAAGCGGCAGGAGCAGGTGCAGAAGGTCCCAGGTGGAGGGAGCAGTGGGTGCAAAGCCAGATGTGGGGGGAACCCCCTGGGGCAGGGGTGCCCTGTGCCAGGAGAGGGCCGGAGGCGATGGGGCTGGGGAAGTGGGTGGCCAGCAGGCCATGCGGGGTCTTGCTTGGAGGCCACAGGGAGGGTTTGGGATTTGATACCCAAGTGTAAAGCGAAAATCCATATTTTAAGATCTCTCTGGCTATCTGTGGAGAACAGATTGGAAGGGGCACGTTGAAGTAAAGAGAGCAGTGCTTATGAAGGGAGAAAGCAAGGTGTCAACACTGAGTTAAATTATGTATAAGCTATGCTGTGACAGTCTGAGATACCTGGACACACGCTGCCCCAAAGTAGTATATGATTTTTTTAAATGGCAGCAGAGATCTGATCTCTCCTGTCCCATATTCTCTGCCTCTTCTCTTGCTCTCTTTGCTTCAGTCACTCTGGCTTCTGGTTCATTCTCAAACTGTAGGCACATTCTACCCCAGGGCCTTTGCACTTGCTCTTCCCCAGGCCTGGAGTGCTCTTCCTTTGGATATCTGTAGGTTCACACCCTTACTTTAATTTTGGCTCAAAATCATCTTCCCATGGGCCCTTCTCTGACTACCCAAGTTGTAGTCACATGTACTCCACGCATTTCAGACCTACTTCCCTTTATCCCCTCAGTATATTATTTGGTGCATTTATTTTGGTAGGTCACTGTCTGTGCCCACCAGGGGGCAGAGATTTGTCTTTCCAGATGTACCCCATCAGCACGTGGCACACTGCAAGGTATATATAGTCGTGCTCTGTGTCATTGAGAGCCTCTATGCTATACCCTCGTAACTGTACCTACTGTGTGGTCCAGTAATGTGCTGCACTGAAGGAGGGGAAGGGAAGGTGTGGTGTCCTGTGTGCATACTGTTGCCCAGGGTGACTTGTCTCACTGACTTTGAGTCATATCACTCCCCAGTGCAATGACCTGTAGGGATTCCCTGTTGTCCCCAGGATGAGGGCTATCACAAAGGCCTTTCACAAGCTGACACCACTCAGGTCTTCAACCTTCTATTTTTCTGCTCCCTCAATTTATCTCTTCTTTTGGGTCAGATGGTCCCAATGGGGTGTGGCTTTTTCCTGCCTCAGGACCTTTGCACTGGCTCCCCACTCAGTACTTCTGCACAGCTGAATCAAGTCCCCAGGTCTTCAGGAAGCCTTCCCTGAACTTACCCTCAGGGTTAGATCTTGCCTGTGTCCTTAGCACCTGTGAGTGAGTCCCTTGGCATCCAGCACTGTTTCCATTCCAGTATAAAAACCCATCTTTTCTCTTCTCCTCTGACAGCTGATATTTAGGGAGCATGTACTCAATGCTAAATCCAGTTAAGTGCTTCCCATGTGGCACCTTGCAGAGTCCAGCAACAACTCTGTGTGATATTATTGTGATTTTCATTTTATTGAGAAGGCACTGGAAACCCAGAGTCTTAAGAATTTTATCCAGAAGGTGAAGCCAAGACATGAACCTGGGAATTCCAATGCCGTTGCTCACAAATTCTCATTTATCACATCTTTCGTAGTTAGGTGTTCAGGAGAATCTAATGACACATTATCAGCTAGGATTTTTTGAGCATTGGTGACTGCCTGACACTCACTCAATTGCATGGACCCTTGCAATGTCGGTCTATTCCTATCCCCAGACCTATCTGTTGTTTCAGCATAAAGTTTTAGAAAGAGAGGAAACAAATGGAGCCATAAAGATAGGCAAAGGTGAATTATTAATTGTGAATGAACAATAAGCTTTCATTGAAATGCCAGAATGGTAAGAAAAGGAGGAAAGAGCCACCCTTCTAACTTGTATGATTCCCCCTGGTGTTTTGGAAGAAGGGCATTAGGCCTGATCTTGGCGAGGTGGGATGCTATGGGTGGTGGGGGTCGTGTGGGTGGCTGGTCCAGCCAGAGGTCATCCTGCTCTGTCTGATCTGGGTCTGCACTGGTAGCTCTGAAGTTACTCATGGGTTGACTACATTCAAGGCCTCAATTGGCTGGTGGTGACAGTGGTGATGGAGGGTGGCAGGGACAGAGGGGCTGACGTCATTACTGTGGGGTCAACACGGAGGTAGGTTCTCAAATCAAGCCCTCCACCGAGATCCATCGGTGGATTTTCAGTGACACCTGGACCCTGGGGATTTCTCAAATGCCAGTGGTGTTTCCGAGTGCCAGTCCCCCTGCCTCGCAGCTGTTTATTCTCAGCTGTGTCCCTGATGTGGGGTGAGTGGAGGCATGGCCTGGGCTCTCTGCTATCTGTGATTTGGAGAGGCTTGGTGGCTTTCAGACCAGAAATTTAAAATGTGACCAAAGGGTTACTCTCATTTGTTGATTGAAATCATAGTTAAGTGTTCTCCAGAAGCTGGGATGGGGTCCTGAGGGGTGGGGATCAGGTCCCTTGATTTTCTAGATCAAGCACATCCCATGCCATGGCACTAGCAGTCCAGCCATGAAGTCTGAACTCCATGTCGGGATGGCGCGAGGATGCTCTGAGGCTTAGGAGCGGGGAAGTGCCAGAAGGGGATCCAGGACCACAGGACTTACTCCTGGGTATGTGGAGGCTCCAGGGGTGTTTCTGCAGCATGAGTGGGTGGGAGCAGGTGGAGAGAAAAGACAAAGCCAAGAGGGGCTGGGTGGCTTCACTTTGGCCAGTTCTGATGGTTTCATAACTTGCTGGGCCTTTGCACCTTCAGGGGGTACTGAGTTGGTCTCTGGTTGGCACATCAACATTGAAAGGCAGGTTCTCATTTCTGGGGTATATGAGACCATGAAATGCTACTTGGGCTGTAGACTCAGTGGCTATATGTCCTGGATTTCTGGAATGGGTTCACTGTATAAGCTACCAAAATGTTGTCTTCATCCCTACCCTTGCGCCCTTCAAACTATACTTTAGAGCTTCTGTTTGTGGGAGCATGGACATCAGGGGTCCCTGAGAAGGCTGTGGTGTCTTGGCCATGGCAGTGCCTGTGAAGCTGGTGTTCAAGTGGGCTCATCAGATGCCTTAACCTTGAGTTCAGTCTAGAAATCATATCTGTGGACTGGAGCAGACTAGGCAGAGATGAAGGCAGCATCCAGGAGAAAATGGTTTGTGTCCATGAGTGTGTGATCCAGAGACGCTACCATTAGCCCTTGTCCTACCATTTCTACCTTCAGAAACCTCTCTCCATCTCCTCCCCATCACTGGTCTGGGCTACCACAATTATGTCTTGGACCAAAGCTTCCCGGCTACACTCCTTTCTGCCCTAGACAGCAGCTGAGAGATCTTAAAATGCAGGTGGGATCTTACCATTTCACTGTTTATAACCCTTCAGCAGCTTCCCCACCTGCTCAGAATGAAATCCAGACTCTGTTTCCCATAAATGTGCCCTGTCCTCAGTTCTTTTCCCTCCTGCTGCTGGTGCCGGTAAGGCTCCATGCTCTACCAACACTACCTGAGAGAACTCAGTGATGGTCAAATCTGAGCAATCCAATATGGCGGCCACCCATGGCTACTGAGCACTTACAATGTGGCTAGTGCTACTGAGGAGCTGAATTTTAATATTATTTACTTTTAATTAATCTAAATAGCCACATGTGGTAAGGGACTACTGGAGAGGACAAGTTAATGCCAGACCCCTGGCTTTCTTGGGTTTCTCAAGGATCAAGATTCTTCCTACCTCAGGGACTTTGCATTTGCCATTCACTCCCTGTAACCTTTTCTTCCCTCTCTTCTGAGAATGAGGTGGAGTCTGTGGAGCAGAATGAGGAGGCAGAGGGCTGCTTAAGCCACAACATGGTTCCTGGATTTGACTATTTTATGCTAAAGCTCCAAGAACCAACCAAGAAAAATATCTCAAAGTTTTGTTAACCAGGAGTTAAATGAACTGATAGGGACCTTAGGGAAAGAAGAAATAAATCATAAGAAATGGTCCCAGTGTGTTACTCCACTGGCTCACACCTCTCAGGGGCCTTGGAAGTCACAGGTATTTGGCCCTCTTTGCAGGTGACTCAGATGCAGGCCACAGGGAGAAGGAGTTTCCCTGGGACCACATCTCCTCCTGGTCCCTGGACCAGGGCCTTTTGGTGAGACTTAATAACTCATAGCAATGAGCATCATTATCTTTAAAAAATGGAAGCTCCAAAGTGCCCTTTCCTGAACCTTCTCTGTCCAAGAAAGTGAAAGAGAGGGCTAAACTTCAGGATCAGTGAGACCATCTGAGATCCTTCATTATCTCATAATTATGAATTTGACCTATAATAATTACTAATTATGAATTCACAGGTTGTTCTGAAATATCGACACAAGGCCTCTCATGCTGAATAATTATTAGCATGACAGCTAATGGATACTGGTTTTTAGAGCATCCACACTGCTGGCACATACCAGCCACTTTTCTCAAACTCCCCACAACCCAGCAGGGTCCTGGCATTTCTAGACAGGGAGAGGAAGTCTCATGGAGGATGGATGCTCTACAGACCCTAACCATGGTCCCACAAAGCCACATCTATGCTCTCTCCACCACGCTCCTTCCCACTCTTTTCTCCAGATCTTGGCTTGTTTTAATCACCAACCTCCTAGTGTAGTTGTGAAGGCCCCAACAAGCCCACATGCCCCCAAGCAGCCATAGCATAGCCCCGGACAACTTAAGCTTGATTACTTACAGTCTTTGATGGTGGCCTTGGTCTCTTCAGTGTCATTGAAAAAGGAGTAACCTGGGAAAGAAAAAGAAACACAGAAACCATCCCATTCAGTCCTGGTTTGTAGGAGAGAAGGTGTTGGGGGAGGGGAGCGACTGTCCCCTCTAGAGGGTGATTTATATCAGAAGGAAGTTCCGAGACCATCTGGTCCTTATAGAACACCCTGAAGCCACCTCTTATAGGTGACAATCTCCTTCTCAAGGGTCACTTGGAAGGAGCAGCTGGAGCCAGGTGTCCCAGCAGCCTCTGTGGGTCTTCTGAGTGGGCACTGGGAGGGATCCCAGGCCAGGGACCAAGATGGCTGGGCTCTGAGCTGGACTGGACCACTGAGCGTCATGTGGCCTTGCCAGTCAGTTTATTTCTGAGATCATTGATTGTTCTCAATGGTGACCTAAAACAAAGCACCCACTCAGCTCCCCTTTGGCTCTGAGTCTATAATCTCTGATGTGGTATTATAATCCCCTGAGATTAAAATGCCTGTTATGTGGTGATTAAAGGGGAGCATGGGAATAAGAGGCCGAGAGAAGCATAAAACCCTACCTGAGCGCCAAGTTTGCCCAGGCTTTGGAAGACCAGGGCCTCGGTTCCCTCCTGTGCAGCTTGGGGTGGGCTAGGCTTGAGTTAGGAGTTTCAGATCATGTTTTCAAGTCAGTGCCCAACATGAGGACTGACTGTTCCCTCTCTTGGTGCCTGACTGGGGACTGATTTCTACTCGTGAAGGAGATGGGAGCAGAGCATGCGTGTGGTTGTTCTTTCCTGGTGTCACATCCTCATTTGTTTCAGTCAGCCATGGCTCCTCAGCTGACTCCACCCAAAGCACAGACCAGAATAGGACAGAGAATGGACAAGGGACCCATTTCTCTCCTACGCCTCCCTCTCTCCTGCTGACCTCTCCTTCCAGTGCCCAACCCCCATGGTTCTGGGTCCTTAAATCCCACTGCGATACCTACTGAGCCAGGTGGTTCTCTGGGCCCTAGATCCCCCTTCAAGCTCTCTCCAGACCCAAATTTCCTCATTCTGTCCTATCCCCTAATTTATGGTGGTAACACAAGGCATAAACTAACTAATGGCCTCTAATTTAATTTACTGTCCAAATGGAAATGCTTTTGAGAATGAAAAGCAGCACTAATAATAATTATTTCAGGATGATCGGTGAGAACAATATCCTGGGCAAATTAGGACTGTGTAAACTTTGGTCACAGTACACATGCACCCAGACCTTCTGGAGAAACGCTGAAGGGGGGACTTCAGAATGGAGCAGGCCAGTGCAATAGACTTCTACTGCTCAACAAGAAGCCCCCCTGGTCTGGAGAATGCCTTACAGGCCACCATGGGTGGCACTGTCACTCCAGAGGTTCCTTAGAAAAAAAAAGCCACCAATGGTTTATTAAAAAGCAGTCAGCTTTTAGCTTATTCATTTCTCCCAGATTCCTGACCTAATAGGACCAGGAATAGGTATTTTTTTGATATAACAATTACCAGGGAAAGGAGGTGCCCATGATAGGTGGCCCCAGCCTAGGGACCACTTGGCACCTGGAGACATATTTGGCATTTGGACAAACTGGCTGTGTCAGGTGGCTTCCTCTTCCAGGATGGAATATGTTCCTCTCCATGGCCCTGGGATTCTTGCCTTGGGAGATCCTGAATGAGCCCTGAGCAACTTCTCCCAGAGATGCTCGTCCCCTGTCAGGGAATGCACACTTCTAGCACAGGCCACTGCTCCAGCTCAGGGCACAGGCTCATAAGGATCCAGTGTGCAGTCTTAGTGTTCCTGCCCTCTGGCACTTGCATTGGAGAGGAACAAATAAAGGTCAAAGAATCAGAGCTGGAAGGTCCTGTGTGGTCTTTCTGTAGAAATAGGAATCCCTGACACAGCACCCCCCTCAAATAGGGGCTTGACTGCTTGATTATCTCCAGAGGCAAGAACTGCCTTCCTTCTGTATCTCCTGATGCAGTCTTTCCAAGAGCAGATGCCAACTCAGAAAGATCTTTGTTAAAATCGAGCGAAGCTGGTTTTCCTTTAGTATTAAAATGTCTACCTCTTGGTGATGTTAATGATGAAAATAGCTCCATCTACCGCACTTGCTTCCTTATATGCTGTGCCAGATTGTAGTTTCACTAAATGGCTCTCTGGAAGCCCATGGAGGTGTGTATCACCCTCCTAGTAAACAGATCAGAGATTAAGGATGTCAGCGAATCAGCCCTGCTTTCTGTGTTACCTTGGGGAAATCACTTAACTACTCAGGACATCAGTTCCATTGTCTATGACATTGCCACACATAATTAGATGTTTTCAAAAAACCTTTCCCGTTTGGGGAAAAAAAAAATTCTCTGCAACATCCTGCTCTCAGAGGGTGTTCAAGTCAAATAGTTAATGGCGCCACCTTCTGGCCATTCAGTGCATGACCATTAGGAACGTGATAAAATGAAATGCCAGTTGTTTGGATTCCTCTTGAAACAAGCAAGGGTCTATTTAATATTTTCCCTTTATGACTAATGTGAGGTAAAGTAGAAATATATTTTTGTCCACCCTGTATAGTTTCACATCTTTTTTTTTTTTGGTACCAGGGATTGAACTCAGGCGTACTTGACCACTGAGCCACATCCCCAGCCCTATTTTATATTTTATTTAGAGACAGGGTCTCACTGAGTTTCTTAGCACCTCGCCATTGCTGAGGCTGGCTTTGAACTTACGATTCTCCTGTCTCAGCCTCCCAAAGTGCTGGGATTACAGGTGTGTGCCACTGCGCCCGGCAGTTTCACATCTTTATGAATATCCTGCATTATTTTGTTGTTATTGGTCTGGTTCTTGGACAATCCTTACAATGTGTTTTTAGCTTTTCTTTTCTTTTTAAAAACATGCACAACTTGCTTTCTTGTACCTTACTCCCTTTTACTTAAAATGTCAATCCTGAAGCTTCCAGTTACTGAGAGGTTTTGGCTGAGAGTTCCAGCTAAGTTTTGCAGTACAAGACCCATGGAGGGGAAGGACCCTATAGGGCATCTGGTTTCATCCCAAGCACTCTGACTCTGACCTGACCTTGTGTGCGGATGTTCTGGAGGATAAAATACAGGTATTCTCCGCAGATGCCAGCGGCCTCAATAAATTCCTCCTGTGTCATGCTGCACAGCTGCAGGCCACTGATGTTGAAGTGGCAGAAAGAGATGCAGTTGGCGTCCAGCTTGTACTGATCACAGCAGAACTGGAGCCATTCCCAGACGTGGCGCTTCGTCCAGTATTCAGGGGGTACTGATGTCCAATAGGAGTCACAGGCTGCACCAGAGGAGAGAGAAGTGAAGGACAATGATCTCCAAAGGCCCCCAAAGCACCACCCACCGGGTTATGTTAACACCCTCATGCCTGACCCTGTGGTGTCCTGCAGGGTCTCAGGCCACCTTCTATTTTGCAGAGAAAACTAAAGGGACTGGATCCTGCAGATGGACTTTGGGGCCAGAGAAGGAATGAGGGAGTGAGAAATAGCCACACCTCATTCTGGTACTTAGAAAGAGGGACCCTCTGCGTAGGACCCAGCAGCTCAGGAGGCTGAGGCAGCTGTTACCAGCCTCAGCAACTTAGTGAGGACTTAAGCAACTCAGTGAGACCCTGTCTCTAAATAAAATATAAAAAGGGCTGGGGATGTGCTCAGTGGTTAAGCGCCCTGGGTTCAATCCCTGGTCAAAATATAAAAAAATAAAAGAAGGACCCAATGAAGGAAAGCTATTTGGCTTCAGACAACACGGTATCAAGAGCACAAACTTAGGAGCCCAAAAGACCTGGGTTCAAATCCTGATTTGGCTGCTTTTCACTTGCACGAAGTCTGTAGCCATTTAAGTTTCTGTCTCCTCGTGATGGGGACAATATGATTGAGGACAAAATGAGGATGATCTGATTGACCCACAGGACTGTAATGGTGTTTGAGATTAATGTTCGTAGGCTGGTGCATGTTGCCCAGAGTCTAACAGAGCTTGGACCACCATAGCTAGTACCTCTAGAGGAAGCAGGACATGGGAGAATTGGTTGTTTGTGTTCTTGTGTTTTTTGGTGGTGTTTGAGAATTTTCTGAGATGGGAGCTCCTCACTCCTCCAAATGAGCTGCGTAAACACCCAGACAATTGTGGATGCCATCCTGTCTGGGAGGCTGGGAAGTGGAAGTACCTGGTACAGGGAGTAGAAATTTGGAATTCAACATCCCTATCCTAATGTCCCAAAGAGAAATGGAAAGAGTGGCAGACAGGGATAAGAGGTGAGGTACCAGGTACTAGATCTGATTTTGATGTAAATGAGTCCTGTAATCTTATGGTATTCATCTATCCGTCTTCACTGGTGAAATGGGATAATTAAAGCACCTATATCATAGGATTGTTCAGCAGATTGAATGGGTTCATATATTTAAAATTACTTAGGACAGAGCCTGGATGATTTTAATACTATTATTAACATTATTATTGTGCCCCTACTTTGTGTGATGCAACAAAATTTGTGTTAGAGATACATGGTAGATAAGATAGATTTGGTCCCTAGGAGCAAAGATAAGATAGGAGGCCACAGAGAGGAACTTGAGGGTCATTGAGAAGTTTCCTCAGATCCCCTGGCCAGTGTGTGGCAAAGCTGGGATTCGAATCCCAGCCTGAATTTTAAAGTCATTGTTGTTCCCATCCAATCATACTGGTCCTCAGAGGGTCGGCACAGAAAAGAGATGGAAAATGGGGAGAGAGGCTGACAGAGATAGAGAGAAGGAGATGGCTAAGGGGAAAGGCAGAGAGCAGAGGACAGCTGAGGTGGCCAGTTCAGGCTGTGTGGACGACAGGAGGGGTCACTCAAGTCAGACTCCATAGCAAATTAGTGCTATTTGCTATTTCCACTTTAAATCTTATATTTGCTGTCACTGTCCCCAACACAGCTGTGGCATTTCTGAACCCAGTGAGGGAAGAGTCTCCCTGACCTGCCGCGGTCACCAAGTACCCCTTGCATGTCATGGAGGTGCCACATGTCCTTGATGACATCATCTCAAGGTTCTCAAATTCTCCCAACAGTCCTACCAATTAGGTGGGATGGGGCTATTTCACAGAGGCTTCCTCTAAAACTCAGAGCCCTTCCAGAAACTTCTTTTCTCACCATACTATAGACTGAGGGGCAGTCAAGCCTAAACAGATTTGTTTTGATTTATTTAAAAATCTTAACCAGAATTTTATGTGCATGTAGATGAAAGAGTCAATATTCCTCCAGGCTGGTGAAGGCTGCGGTCATCGTTTCTACCTGGTGGCAAGAAGTGTGAGGTGGCCGGCAGGCCTGCGAGCCCCTTGCTCTTGCTCTCTGGCTGCTGACTGGGGCTGGCCTGCCAGGCCCATGACGGGCACCTCATGCATGCAGGCACACCTGGGACACCAGGGGCCAATCCCAAGTCAGTGTGTGCTTTCGTCTATTGATTTCTGGCTTGAGTAAATCTGAGGGGCCTTTGGACGTTCCTGGTTTTCTATGAGAGATGTTTATGAGCCTTGACATTCTTCAGCCGCTGCTCCCACTGGGCCCTGGCTGGCTGAGATGGCTATCGGTGTATGACCGTGGGAGGCCACAGCCTGCTTCTCCTCATGGGAAGGTTCCACCGACTCGCTTTTCTCTTCCCTTCTTCACTTCTACCACCTTGCTATTTTTTTTGGCACTCAAAGGGGACCATATTGTTTCTGGAAGCCAAGAGGGCCTCAAGGATTCAGAGAAGTGCCTGGGTGGGGGTGAACGCTGTCGCTGGGCAGGTGTTGCTGGCCTGGCTCCCCATTCTCAGCTGCTCTGGGAGGGAGGTTCACCCACAGAGCAGGCTTTGTGTGCAGCTCAGGCCCTGGCGGGCAGCTGGGGGCCAGAGCCAAGAGGTGGCTGGCTCCTCGTCAGCACGGCCTCATGGCCCCAGAGTGGAGAGGAAGGCGGTCATCCTCAGGGACGCGGAGGGAGGGCCACAGGGCCAACACCCAGGGTGGTTTGGGTGGTGGTGGGTTTCCATGATCCCATCCTCGGGAGGCTGAGGGAGGTGAGAAAGCCCACCTCATCCACTCCTGCTGCCCTGCCCTCCTGTCACAGCCTCTCCCCTCCTTCAGGCTGCTCAGCGGCTCAGGTGCCCTTTTTTCAGAAGTCCTCCGAGGATTCACAGAACCTCCTTGCCCAGACCTTGGGCTCTGCCTACCCTGAACTGGGAGTGCTGGGGGCCTGACGCAGCCCACGGTCGGTGTAACTGGATGACCAGTGATTGTTATCTCCAGGTTACAGATAGACTGAGGTTCTGTAAGGTCACAGCCTGCTCAGTAAGGCACACTGGGCCCACGCCAACCAAGGGGAGTACCCATCTCCAAGAATGACTCAAATAAGATTTGGATCAAGAAAGAGAAAGATCTATCTGTCTGTCTATCCTAGATTTGAAAAATTAGAAAGAGGATGGAGAGACAATGATGCTAGTATTTCCAACCCCAGCAAATGACGTAAAGAAGACCCTTCTGCTACTTGGAAGAAATGAGTTCAGGGAAGATAAAGGATGAATTTGTACACCCACAAATCTATTACCCTTAATCAGTTATATTTGAAAATGCAGAGTTTTCCTCAATGAAACTATCATTCTTAAAATGAGCTAAACTTTTTGGGGAAAGAGTCCTGAGGCCCTCCTGCCATGTTTCCAGTTGAGGCTGGCCAGCATCCTGTGTCCACAGGCCACTATTAAGCAGCAGGCTGTGCCAGCTCCTTTGAAGTCAGAAGTAGGTCAAGACACCTGCTTGAGGGCCAGCTGCAATGGGAAGAACAGTTGGGGAGCTAGAGGAAGCTTTGGCAATTCTGGAGGAACTTTCAAGGTGGTAACATATCCTGGGATGTATTTAAATTCTGAAGGACTTTAGCTATCACAGCTGGGCCAGTGTTTTCCAGCGCTCACAGTGTCAGCAGGTAACATCTGGCCTGAAGTAGGCCCCGGTGGGGACAGTGGGAACTGGAAAGGGGATCATTGCTGTTCAACTCCCTTTGTAGGGCGATGTTCGTTCTCAGGGAAGGGAGGTTTTCCTTGGTCTAGCTGAGGGACCAGAACAAAGCCAACTCAGGGCTTGGTGGGGAGGAGTCAGACAGTCTGCCTTAGAGGAGGCCTGAGCTAGGCAATTCCAGCCCATAATTAGCATGATTTATTAGCATAGAGAGTTGGGAAAGTTTTTTGCCCCAGGCGATCCTGAAGAGCGGTGGTGGGTGAACTGGGCAGCACGGGGCACATCAATTGTAGCTTTGTCACTGAAAGGAAGGACTTCACGAGGGAAAACCCGCATTGATAAACTGCTTCCAGGTTTCCTCTCGGAGCCAGGCTAGCCCCCTCCCAGAGCCAGGCTAGCCCTATCCAATGGCCTTTCTTGGTTTTCCATCCCAACCTCTGGAATGACTCAGACCATTAGATGGGAAAAATAAAGCCCAGGAGCAGTGTAGGAAAGGAGATGCCGGGAAGAGGAGAAGGGCTGGCTGGGGTCTGCCAAGGGCAATGGCCTGTGGGGTGTGAGTTAGGCAGGTGCAGAGAGGGCCAAGCCTGAGTGGTCCTGGGGCCACTCTGCCCAGAAGGCTCAGACGTGTACCGGAAGAAGCAGAGGTGAGGTCCCCCGGGATGCGACTCTGCCACAGGGTGCCCCAGACTTTTAGATGAGTTTGTGTTTGCTTATCTGATGTTGATGTAGGAGTTCTTAGACTCTTAACTTTGTATCTGCTCACAAACTTCTCTACCCAAGCACATGAATCCTGTTTAGAAAAGCCCGTGTAGGATCCAAATACCTCTGTCCCTGATTTTCTGGCTCAGTGATTTTACTTTTTTTTTTTTTTTTAAGCTCTTTCTTAAAATAAAATCTCACATTTGGTTATGATAGCTAACAGGTAATATTATTGAGTGCTTCGTATGTGCCTGTCATGCAAAGCACTGTGTTTTTCTCATGTTATATTCAACACATGCTAAGAAGTCTTACATGGTGACATGTTACCAATGAAGAAAGTAAGTCTTGGGGTGACCTTTTGGGTAAGGGGCAGAGCTAGGAGTGGGTCATATAGATGTGTTCTAGTTCCTGCAGCCAAGCTGCAATACCCACTATGCTGTACTAGCTTCAGAAGTCAAGTGGAGGAAACTGCTGGAGGGTGGTTGTGGAGAGGGTAGAGCTGTGAGTCTGGTCACTGTCACCCAGTTCTCTTTTATGGTGTGCCCTGAGGTCCCAGGAGTACCTAGAAATGCCCCAGACTGGAAACCTCTGCTACAGACAAAGTGAGATTCCAAAGCCCAGGAGGCTCCTGGTGTTGGCATGGCCACCTTGGCAGTAAGGGGAGATATGTGGGATGTGGAGGTCTAGGAGAGAGCCCCAGGAAGCTGGGGAGAGGCTAGAATCCTCAATGACTCATCACAGCATTGGCTACTGGAACTTGGAGAAAAAAAATCTTTTAAAAATAGTATATGCCTGTGAAATGCACATGTCCCCTCTAGTTGAATACGTTTTCACTATTGATAATTCTTGGTTTTGAAAAAGCCAAATTCAAGGTCAGGGCGAGTTAATGCAATTCGAGAGAATCTTGCAATCTGCGATTGTTCGCCTTCCAGCCTGCAGTGCGACCTCACGGAAGTCCTCTTCAAAGAGCAGGTTGGAATTCTTTGTGGGCAACACATCGGGGCACAGTTTCAGCTGCATCTGCTGAAGCCATTTGGGGTGTTTTCCTCCCTGTCCTCTCCTAGACATCATCGATCTAGGGGAACATCATTTCTCTCTGGCTTTTCCTCCCTTTGGTCTCAATGTACCTAGAACATCAAAAATTCTGAATTGGGAAGGATGAGATAGAGACCTGTGTGGCCTTTGTCCATGTGAAGAGTAAGGAGAGGCGAGAGATGGCTGTTCCTGCTTCCACCTGGGAGCTGAGAAATGTCCCTCAGCACTCACCAAGTGCTTGCTAAACACTTCACATAGGAAATCTCATTCCTTCCTCTCAGCCCTAGAAGGCAGATACTGTTTCAGCAAAGGAAAATATATCTAAAAAAACTTGTTGAAAGGCACGTGGCTGGTGAATGGCAGGAAGCTGCTGTTAGGGACCATCCCAAGGCAAACTCTGAATTCAAGATAGAGGTTCCTGTGAGGTAGGTGGGCAAGGACCTTGGAGAGATGCCTCAATGCCACCCAGCACTGAAAGCTTCCAGAGGTGCCCAGGGGCAGATATGCCGTCCTTGATACTTCCCTGGTAGAAAGTGCTATTGTGGAAACTCCCTCTCTGGGTGGCAATGTGCTTGTCAGAAGAAGACAAGAAGGTACCTCCAGGTATTCCTCCCACCAGGTGGACCCTGAAGAGGGCCAGAGATGGTAAGGCTCACCTGGCACCAAGCAGCTTGGAGAGGCATTCACTCAGATTGAGCTTTCATGCCCAGCTTTGACCTTCAGGAGGTCAGCTTCTGAAATCCAGAGTGCCAGGTGGCATGTCAAAAGCCATGTGTATCTGCAGGGAATGTTAGGAGCCCAGGCCACTCCTGAAGGATACTTTGTTGACATTGGCCTCACATGTTGGTGGACATTTCTGTTCTCTTAAGGGTGGGGGGAAAAGAAGGCTACGGATTGTGGTGTTGCCAGATCCAGGATTCAGAGAAGCTTCTGAAAGCAATCCTAGTCATGACCTGGTCCTACCTTTTATTACATTAATGGAAATGCAGAGGCCTCCATGGGAAAGGCTGTGTCTGAAAATCTAAGACTTGGACAGAATTTTTTTTTTTGGTACCAGGGATTGAAATCAGAGGTTCTCGACCACTGAGCCACATCCCCAGCCCTATTTTGTATTTTATTTAGAGATAGGGTCTCGCTGAGTTGCTTAGTGCCTCGTCGTTGTTGAGGCTGGCTTTGAACTTGTGATCCTCATGTCTCAGCCTCTCTAGCTGCTGGGATTACAGACATGTGCCACTGTGCCCTGCAAACTTGGACAGATTTAAGCCACACTAGTAATTTCACGCGTGACGATCCCTTTTAATCTTTCATGTTTAAAAAATTGGGGCAAAATATACATAACATGAAACTTACCATTTTAGCCCTTTGTGAGTGTACAGTTCAGTGACATCAAATACATTCACATTGTTGCACAACCATTAGCACCGTCTGGCTCTAGAACTTTCTCATCATCCCAAACTGGAAGTAATGCCCCATTTTGTGGGGCATTACGTGTGCTGGCCATGTGCCAGGCCATGGCCCAAACACTCCACAAATATGAACTCATTTCAGGCTCATGGCAACCCTACCAGGTAGGCACTTATGATCCCCATGGTGCAGGGTGGGAGGACAGAGGCAAGAGCATGGAAGAGAGTGTCAAAGCCAGATCTCACGTTTAGCACACCTGCTCCAAACCTGGAGCTTTCGATGACTATTGAAGGTGCAGCCCAGAGCCTGGACATGGTGCCTGCAGGCAGTTGAGGCTGTTCCCCCCACTGATGGCCCAAATTCCACCCAGGAGAACAGGCAGGGAGGGAGGTCCTGCAATAGCAGGTCTGGGTGACATGAGGGCTGGCCTTATGCCTAGGTGGAGAGGACAGGAGCTGGGCCCTACCATGGTGGGACATGTGGAGAACGGGGACCTGACATATCATTTTCCCTTTTAGGTTTAACCTCTTAGCCCAATTTCAAGGAAAGGAGGTGGAGTACATTTCTCCTTGTCTTTCTGGGACACCATGTGCTTCTTAGGCTTGAAGGAGAACTATGTTATGTATCTGAATGATTCAAGTTCAAATGCAACGATCTAGACCTTTCTGAAGATGATGAGAGATCTTGTGAGCGTGTGTGTGTGTGTGCACGCGAGCATGTGCGTGGGTGGGGGTAGAGGACGGCACCATGTGAGTACCTAATTGTGTGTGTGCAGCCCTGGCCTGTGGTCCCAGAGGCGGCGTCTTCCCTGTGGTGGTGGACACTGGGCAGCATCCTTGGAGGCTTGGCCCCAGCTGGATACTGCCTGCCTCTGGACACCAGGTTGGCTGGACTTCACCAGGCTGGCATAAGCAGGGTTAAGCCTCGCTGTGGCCTGACAGCTTGGTGAATGCTTGCATCACTGCCTGTAGGGTGTGCCCCCGCCGGGCCAGCATTTGCTCAGGGTTGCTGTGATGTGCAGTCACCCAAGCACTCAGAGACAGAGGCCCTCAGAGGGTTTCTGGGGCAAAGCTCAGTTGGCCTCCCTTTGGCATGAGATTTGCATAAGGTCTTGAGCTTCCTTCTCCGGTAGAGAAAATGGGGCTGAGAGAAAAGAGGACAGGTGAGGAGGGAGGCCTGGGAACAGCGAGGGGACTCATCTTTACTGAGCACCTGATATTCCACACAGGACTTGGTACAAGTTTGGGTAAGGATTCTAGTGTTTTCTTTCTGAAAGAGGCTGCCTGTCCTTCCACTTGGGCCTCCCCACCCCAGCTTTCATCCTAAACACTGGCATTTCCAGGTCCCAACATAGCACTGTTGTCTGCCCACGGCCAGCACCTCCTTCTGGAGCCCATCCCAGCTGCCTCAGTGGGTCCCCTCCAGATGAACATACCTGTCTGATGCTCAAAGGCAGGATAATACTCTTCATTGCTGAACAGATCAGTCCACGACATCAGGGGGTCACAGAAGGACGTGTTGGGCAGGAAGGTGCTGTGTGTCACCGAGTCCAACATCACCCTGCAATAGCAGAGAGGCCATGAGGAAGTGGGGGGGGGGGGGCTCAGCCACACCAGGCGGGGGCTCCTAGCAGGGCAACTCTTGGTGTTTGAAAATGACATTTGCCAGGTGCCCCTCTAAGTGCTATTAACAGTGGTGCTGCTTAATCCTCTCCACATCCTGTTTATCCCCATTTTGTAGATGAGAAAACTGAGGCAGAGAGGTGGAGACGATTGCCCAAGTAACATAACTAGAAAGTGGCAAAGCTGGGACTTGAGGATGGAGAATCTTGCTGCGCAGTCCCACCTCTTTAGTGCCCTTTGCTGACTCCTGAACTCTGACACATGCTAGCTAGCAATATGCCTCTGAAAACAGTGTAAGAATTTCTATGTATGATTATGTCCAACATTCTGAAATCCTTAAGCTTTTTTTTTTTTTTTTTTTTTTGGTACCAGGGATTGAACTCCACCACTGAGCCACATCTCCAGAACTTTTTTTTGTTTTATGGAGAGACAGGGTCTCACTGAGTTGCTTAGCGCCTCGCCCTTGCTGAGGCTGGCTTTGAACTTGCGATTCTCCTGTCTCAGCCTCCCAAAGTGCTGGGATTACAGGTGTGCACCACCGTGCCCAGCTTCCTTAAGCTTTGACAACTGAAAGTATGTGTGAGTGTGTGTGGGTGGCAGGGGGCACAAGCACATGCACATTGGTCTCGTGCATTTATTTTCCAGCCAAAATGGCACTGAATTGATGACATATATATTTTATATGTGTGTATAAATTCATATATACACATATATAACAGTATATAAAACTATGTTATATAGTTCTATAACTACTAATAATTTTATTTATTGCACTTAGTGACTAGGATTCACTGCAGAGTTATGAATGTGTTGGAGGAGTCCGAGTCCCTGAAGGGAATTCTGTGTTCTGGGGTGTGTGCACTGCATTACCTTCCTAATACCTGAAGACTTTGAATCCTGCAGCACATCTGGCCCTCAGGTCTTGGAGAAGAGTGTGTGTCACAAACATTGCACTTTGGGCTCCGTGCATTTGGGGGACATTAGCGTTTTAGCTTCATGACTCCTGGTCTCCCCAGAACAACTACTCTGAAATAGGTCCTGGAAATGGAGTGGACTAGCTGAAGGGTGGCGGAGCTGAGATTCCCAGCAGCAAGGGCAAAATCAGCCAATTGGCAGGCGATGGAGTCTGTGGAGCAGCTCAAGTTTAAAAAGTTCATGATCCTAATTGCTGAGCTCTCCTTGTGCACATCCAGTGGGAAAAGCTCCAGGGAAAGGCGTTTGGCTGAGGCTGGAGAGAAGGTGGAAGAGAACCAGCCTGCAGCTCCATTCATAAACATTCACAAACGTTCCTACCCAGGCCAACCTCAAATTTGCTGCTTCCCACGTGCCCATTACTACCTCTTTGCTGCAAAACATAATCCCTCAGTTTGGGGAAAAAAATCCATGCTTGGCAGATTAAAAAAATCTGTTCACCCAACTTCTCTGATCCTTAAAATAATGTTAACAAGACAGGCCTTTTCCCACTCTTGTTTACAGAGGACACAGCAGTTTGGGATCACTGCACTGGTAAACACCAGGGAAAAGACTAGATTACAAGTCCTTGGATAGTGAAAGATAGATTTTTAACAGTTAGGTTTTTTTCTTTTCTAAATATTAATATTTTTAGTTGTAGTGGACACAATATGTTTATTTTATTTTTTTATATGGTGTTGAGGATTGAATCTGGTGCCTCACACATGCTAGGCAAGCGTTCTACCACTGAGCCACAAGCCCAGCCCTGACAGTTGGGTTTTATCCATCCTCTAGTCCAATGTCTTCGGTCTAAACTTTAGGCATTTGCTACTTTTATAATTCCACTCCATCTATACACTACTGAGCACCATTATTTACTTAAAATATTAAAAAATCCACTCTCTTTTATTTTAACATAAATGTTTATTTAAAAAGAAACTTTTGTATCACCACTATAAATGGAAAGTTAGTGTTCTTTTAATGTACATAAAAATAATACATAAGCATTTAAATAGGAATTGTTCATTCATACACCTCCTACATCAGAGGTTAGTAAACTATAGCCTACAGGACAACTCCAACCTACCCCTTTTGTGTGTCCTGCAGCCAAAAATGATTTCATATTTTAAAATATGCCACACAATATCATTAATTTGGTTGCAAATCCTAAACTTTATGCTATCTGGCTCTTTGAGAATGAGCCTGCCAACCTCTGGCCAGAATCATCTTGCTGATGGCCTGAGTACCAGTGTTGGAGTGTGAGAAGGTGTTAGGGGGCAGGATGAAGAAAGTGAGGGGGTATGAGGGAGGGAAGGGCCCTTGGAGTCTAAAGTCACTTCTGCTTTCTGGACTAGACTTCAGAAAATTTCCTCTAAGGGATAAAAACATCCCCATTCCTTCTGGGCCAGAAGGCTCAGAAAACTGCAGAGAAGAATGGTAGCCCTCTGACATGACCTTCACTGAGTTTGGAGAAAGGAGAGGAGGACCCTAAAGGGAAGAAAACAGAACACAGTCCCCAGACCTTCAATGTCCACAGGGTGTCCTCCAAATACAGAATGTGACCACAACCTCCAGTGAGATCTTTCTTGTCAATGCCTGACAAGTAGCTGTCAAATGTTATCTGGTATTTTTTTAAGTCATTAGATAAGTTGAATTTAATCACAGAAAAATTAGGGATTTTTTGCATCAATAGGGTATTTACCTCCTTTAAGGATTTTCCCCTTTCTGGTCCCGCCCACTCTCTTGATCTGTAATCTCTCCAGTGCTGCGCACATGCTGTATCTGATTCCCTATGGTAATTCCTTCTATGGCAAATTATAGCATTAAGTTTTCTTAAAGGGTTCTCAAGTGTACACCGTGCTATTTTATGTCCATAATTATTTCTTGCATTTTGGAAGAAAATGTCTTTATAAGTGCAGCAATTTTTTTCCTTTTCTTTTTGTTTTGCTATTGCATTAGGAGGAGATGCTATTGAGTCTGGGCTCAGCACAAAAGACCTCAGCCTCTTAGCCAGCATGCCCCAGGTGGGCAAGCTCAGGAATAATACCAGCTTTGTGTTCAGCAGCTCCTCTCCTTTAGGCCCTCTAAGGTCCTGGCAGTAATTGAACGTTTTGGCTCTTAAAGACTTTCTATGTCGATGGAGCATGTTGGGTGGGGAGGAGCAGGAGTGTGGGGCCTCTTTTCTCAGTGAGGACATCTGAGGCCCAGTGACGTGTAAGCTGAGGAGGGCTGAGGTTAGACCAGCTGTTCTCCAGGAGGGATGGTGAGAAAAGGCTCACAGAAGGAGTGAAAAGAAGGTTAACCGGGGTGGGTAGACCTAGTGTCCACATGCGACAAGAAGGGAAGGTCTAGAAGATTCTTTGGCCTGTAGGTCTAGCAACACTTTGCTTTTTGAGGCCGCTTGTCATCACGGACTGAACCCTGAACTTGGACTCATGATTCTGCCCCTTGCACTTCTCCAAACCTTAGTGCTTCACTTACTAGAGGAGGATGCTGAAAGGATGGACTCCCAGGTGGACCCCAGGTTTGTGACTGTCTGCAGCCTCCACCTGACTAAGCCAACACGTCCAAACCCGGGGTGCATGCACACCTTCCCACTCGCATCTGGATATAGATTGATTATATTTGGATACTGTGGTTGGACTTTACTCACCAAATGGGGGTAAAGTCTGAGTAGTACAACCATAGATTAGACTCATAGCTCTGAAAAGGCCCCCTGGTGACCTCTTCTCCCTTCTCTCCTATGCCCATTACCTTCTGCCCCAGTCCAGTGTGGGAATCTCAGGACAGCTGAAGAGTCTTTCCCTAGGGTAACAGGGTGCTCTGCCTGCTCTGGACCCTCACTCACTGCCCACGAACAGACACACAGCGACTGGAATCCATTTCCCCTAAGACTAGTTACTGTTCTAGCTGCCGGGTCAGTAGGAAAGGATCAAACACGATTAACACAAGGTGGAGGAATCAGGCACAAGAAAGGCTGGCTGCAGGTACCTTTGGAGAAAGACAGCGATGGCATGCAAGCTGAGGTCCCCTGATGCCTCCAGTGGCTTCCTAGCTGGCCTTGGAGCCAGCTCACACACCGAGTGCACGCACAGAGGGTCCACCTGGTCAGGATAGGCCTGTGCGCTTCTCACCCCCTCACGGACCAGAGGCAGCAATAACAGGTGCAGGGCCCATGACCTGAGCACCCAGGCACCTCTGCTCAGCCTTCCAGAGAGAGGCAAAGGAGAAAACCACCCAGCCTTGGCCAGTTTACCAGAGGAGGAAAATTCCTTCCTGACCCTGGCGGGGATCGTCAACTTTGCTCCGGGCATGTGACCAAAAATCTACCCAATTAAGCACCTACACATTGGCTGTTTATGTATCAGAACATCACTGGGTAGAACAGGCCACACAGGTGCAAACCATGGAGAAAGGAGACTGAGAGGACCTTCCCCAATCCAACCATCTGGGCAATGTCTCTGGGAAGAAAAATGTTTTCCTCCTCCCAAATCCCTAGGTGTCCACTGGGTCCTGAGCCCTGTGGGTGAGGCGGAGTCAACTTCCCACTCTTCAGACCTCCTTAAGAAGGGCAGACAGGGGAAAATTCAGTGGAGTATTTCAACACTTGCTGTGAAAGGATTGTGGGTTGGGCGCTCGAGTGTTTGTTCTGGGAGAAACCACAGCCACTGTGAGAGCCAAGCTGATGGTTTATCAAATGATTCCTTATTTTTCTATCAACTTGCGTAGGGAATTTGGTTGTTTGTTTATTTTTAGCTGTTTTTTTGGAAGGTGCAGCAAAGGCCCATAGAAGGTACGCCATATTGTTCACTGCAGGGCCTCAATGCAAAGTCCACCGGTTTTGCATTTGGGGGACTTAATTCTACCTCTGCTACTCACAAGGCAGGAGACACGAAGCCAATTTCCTACTACTCAGTCTGCTGAAATTCTTGATTTCTTTTTTCATACCGATGTGCTATGTAAACATTCCTGACCATCCCTGAGCTCCTGTTTCCTCATCCTTAAAATAGGAATTTTTACATGAAATCCTCAGAATGTCCTAAAGATTTAGTAAAATTAGTTAATATGTTATACCCACTAGAAGACTGGCATAATATCTACGTCCATTCCTGTCCCAGAGGAAAAAATCAACCACCATCAACCTATGAAACAATTTTGCTTTGGCAATGTCGGAGAAAAGGAGACAACTGAACAGGAAACGCTTGTCAAATATACCTTTGAATCACGAAAAGATATTCTTACAGAGAACACGAAGACAAAAAACACCCAGCTTTCACGCAGATGAGCAAAAAACGCATTTTCTTGGATCTTTAGACTAAACCACAAAGCTGTCTTTCTAAATCACTGAACCTTTGGGGACCTCAGTTCCCTCAACTATGAAATGAAGAAGTCGTACCTAATGATCTGTGACAACCTTTCTAGTTCACATCCATGCAGATGCGGGTCCCCAGCTTGTGTCGGAGGGAGCATGTGCTACCAGTAGCTGTCAGCAGGGGGAGAAACGAGGGAATCCCACACACCCCAGGGAATACAGTGGAAAAAAACCTTCACCATTGCCTTTCTGGAAATATACTACTCTAAGGGCCTCACAGAGGGACAAGTGGGATTCTTTTAATCTCTTTGTACAGAAAACTTCCTGAAAAATGCCCAAACCATAACAAGGCAGTCCTCTGTGTCTGAGAGAGGGAGCAGGCCAATGGGGATTTGAGGAGTCAAGTCCAGGTGTGGGGGTGAGGGGCTCTCCCTGAAGCTGAATTTTTGTCTGTTTAAAAACAGCTTTACGAAGGATAGAGGGTGAGCCCCTGTCAGCATTCTCTCTCAGTTCCCCTCGCTTCCATCAAGTGATCCAGAGGGAGCTGGGGCTGGACAGGGGGGTGAGTGGCCCCATAGCCTGAGGACAGAAAAATGTCCCGCTCAGGCAGGCAGTGGCATCTGAGTCAAACAGCTCCCGGGAAGCACCGTGACTGCCTAGTGGAGGGGCTGGTGCTGGAACTGGAGATTGAAAAACAGACCCAGGCCCCTGGCTGAACCTCTGAGCCCTGACGCCCCTTAGGATTCATCCAAGAGAGTAAAGAAAAGGTGCTTACGTGAGGTCAGCGGTGCTAGGTCCAGAGACTAGGGAAGGCAGGCGCTCCCGGCACCAGCAGACGGTGGAAAAAAGGCACCTGTAGCCTTGTGATATAAGTGACACCTACAGACAGGTTCGTTTGGTTTTTCAGGTTTATGCACAGCCCCTTTGATGACGGTGACATACAGTGTGACATGCTCCTTGGGGGGGGGAGGTGGTTCTCACATGCAGAAAGTTTACCTTTATCCTGCTTTGTACCCTGCTCGCTACTCGCCTGGTCCAGGGGATTCAGTAAACAAGCAGAGAATTCTCGCCTCTGGGAGATTTGTAAGATCCAGCGTGTGCTGGAGAATTCTTTGGGCAAGCTGGAGGGGAAACTCAGAAATCCAGCCCTGGTGCCTGACTGTGTCACCTTTCCCCTGGGGCTGTCTAAATCCTGTGCCTTAGTATGTCACATCATTTGCCCTTTTTCCTGTGTGATAAGGAGGAAGGGCAGGGCAGTGTGGGGTAGTGGGTAAGGATGCCGGTTCTGCAGTGAGATGCTTTGGATGGACCCAGAATTTGAATCCATTTCTAGCTGTGTCACTCGGAATGAGTTAATGAGCCTGTCTGAGCGACATCAGCCAATGCAAGGAATGGCATCTTTTCTTGGGCTGTCGGGAGTGCCACAGGGGATAAGGCCAGTGAGTGGGGTGCCCCGCAGGCCCTTTCTTAGCTGCTACACTCCAGAGCTTCCTTCACCAGCACACTGATTGGAGTCCCCCTTCCCCACCATTTCTTCCATCCTGCCCCTTTCAGCCAGGTAGAGGGCACAGGTGGCCTGAGAGACCATTGCTGGGCCTTTCTACTGGGAGTGCCAGTGGGATTATCAACCACATGAATTTATTCAACATCTCCACGTTTGGACACATGGAGCCATGTGATGGCTCCCTCCCTAGCTCATCCCCTGTTTTACAGGTGGAGAAATGGCATAGAGGCTCAGTCATGTGTCTGTGGTGGGTGGGCCAGGGACTGGCTTTTTTGGCTATCTCTCTAACTTACAGCATTTTGGCCTTCCCCAGACAGCAGAAACTCAACCTCATTTAGATGGTGAAACAGCCCCAGGTCAACTGCGGGGCGATGTTTACAACCTCTTCCTTTTGCACTGGGCTTCCAGCAATCCTGAGCAGCCAAGACATTGCGTCCAAATGGCAGGCTTCAAGCTTTAAAGGGAAAGCAAGGGACTGGTTTGTTAGGTTTTCTTAGGAACACTGGGCATGGGTACAAACACACAAACACACATAGGAGCTGGAAAAGCAAAAGGCAGTTCATTCAAGGATTAAGTGTCATCATGGAAAAGTTGTTCAAGAAAGATAAGGGGACAACCTGGGCTGCCGGCTTGGCTCGGTGACCTCAGGCAAGTCAGGCAGCTTCTCTGGGCTTGGTTGTCTCCCATGGTCAAAGGAGGAAGGTGGATTAGGAGAGCGATTTTCAAACTGGGTCCTGAGGAAGCCTAGGGGTTCCCCAGAGCCTTCATAAGACCTGTTGGGGGTGAGAGGAAGGGTGCCGAGTGGAGTTAGTGTCTGAATTGTCCCCTCACCCTCACTCGTGACTTAGTAAGAGCATCTCAGCTTTTCCATAAATCTTCTGGGTAAGATTTCACTTGAATAAAAGAATCTGCACTTCAAAGGACTTTGCAAATAACTGGATTAGATGGGCTTGGGGTTCCTGTAAACCTTAAAGTGTTACGACTTCTCTTCCTGCTTGGTCTCTAGGGGCCTCTGTCGGTCCTACCTGCTGGGCACTGTCCCATCTTCTCACTGGCATCTGAAATGTTGCTATGTGTTCCTTTTTCACAGCAGGAGATGTTTTCAGGGAAAACGTATTAGTCTGATATTGTTTTTAGAAACAGGCCTTTTGGATTATCACACTCTCCGGGCTCGATTATTTGCCAGGAAGCAGTTCTTTGGCAGAGGATGTGTCTGATGGTAACTGTCTCATCGTCCTGAATGCACAACACAGCATCTCTGGGTGACTGTGTGAAATTACAGGCTTCCAGACCAGTGGATAAAAGGGATGATTAAGATAAAACCAAAATAAAAGAGGAATTGGACTCTAATTAAGTTTAATCTAAATTTGATTGGAATGGAGATCTTGGGTGATCTTAAACACTACGCTTCTAAAAACTGCATAATGAATGTTGGAAGAAGATAAAAGATGGAGCTTGGGGAGGAGGAAGAGGAGGGTGAAGTCCTGCAGAGACAGGAATGGGGCATTCAGATGCCCCAGCCCGTTCTTCTGGGGTGTCACCATATAGCAACAACAGTGAACATTCACGGGGCTTGAACTCAACAGAGTGATTAAATGATCAGACTCTGGAGGGAGAGTCCCTGGGTTTGAATCCATGCTTGGCCATTTGCTGACTGGGTACACCTGGGAAGCCGATGGAGCATTTTGGAATTTCAGTTGCCTCATCTGTAAAATGGGAATACATCTCCTGTAGGGTAGTTATGTCATTTAATGATTTAAAACATGAGGAGTGCAGAGAGCCCTGAGTGTGGCTTATCTATGTTTTAGCTTGTTACATTCCTTACATTAAATTTCACCAAGGGTGTAACATCTCCATTTTAGAGATGAGGAAACTGAGGTGCAGAGAGGTTAAGTATCTTGCCCATGGTCACACAATTAATGAATGATAGAGCAAATATTTTATTCTAGATTGCCTTCTTCCAGAGACCATTCTCTTAACTGCCGTGCCTACCAGTTTCTGGGTGCTCCTGGGCTAGTTCTTTGGTGGTGGTGGTGGATCATATATGTATGGAGTATCTATGAAGGGCCAGATATTATGCTGGGTGGCTCATCTGTCTTATCTTGGTTATTTTTATTAAAACCCTGGAAACTTGGCCTCTATCATTCTCTTTTTAAGAGGAGGAAATAAGCGCCATGCTTGCTGGGGGCCACCCAGCTGGTCAGTGGCCAGCCCTGGATTGATCTCAAGCCTGCTCAAGTGTTAAAACGACACTGTGAAAACACAGCTCGAGCTGGCCTCTCTGGTTCTGCTCTGGCCTTGGCACTTCCCTCCCTTTTCATTGGCTCGAGGTTCCATGTCTCACAGCCATCGCCAGCACAGTCCATCTCTTACTTAGGGTGCAAATCCTGGGGCTCCACTGGATCTCGTGTCTGTATGGTTCTTGGAATGAAGAAGACACTTGGTACAGACTCGTATCAAGGAATTCTATGTTCAAGGGACATGGTGCCATTGGACAGGACGGGGTCCCACCCTGTTCTCTGCTGGATGCAAGGGGCTCCATGTCTCTGTTGCTTCTAGAACCTTCTCTCCAGACCAACATTTCCTCTTCCCCCAAATCTGCTATGCTCACCCCCCTCAAGGGGCAGCACAAAACGAAAGTGAAGCAAAAGAAAGGTTTAAGTAAACCCATGGAAGATGCCACCAGGAAGGTGGCAGCGAAATGCCAGGCTTAGATTCCATCTCCTGCCTCTACCCTGATATCATTGTAGGAAGGAACCTCTTGGAACATTCATGTTTTTTCTATGCTCTGTTGGCTCAGATAGTTTAAGAAAGAAGTTTTCTGTCCCTGGACGTGTGACAGCAAACTCCTGGCACCTGCTGCCTGTAAGACACTAGGTGAGGCCCCCCCGGCTTGTTGGGGTCTCAGTTTGCTTGTCTGTGCAGGTCCTGCTCTGCTCACTTCTGGTTCATGGTCGATTTTAATACAGGACAGCTATGATAATGGGCGGTGGAGAGAGATGCCCATGTTGACTGAGATCCCGATCTCTGAGATGACCATACCAAATAGGATGACATTGCTTTGCCACAGTGAATAATCCTAACAGCTGCCGTTTGCTGGGCATTACTGGGTGCCAGGAACTGTCTCGGCATGCTGTGTGTATTCAGTCATTTAATTCTTGCAGCATTCCTACGAGGTAGATATCATTTATCATCACCAAAAATTTGTTGATGAGGAAACAGGTACAGAGAGTTCAAGTAACTTGCCCAAATGTCACACAGCTGGTAGAACACAAAGCTGAATTTGAGCTGAGGTAGGCCAGTGTCAGAGTCCACCGGCTTCGCCATGGTGCTATCATGTGGTACTTTTGGGGGAGGCAGTATCTAGGCTGAAGACATACAGATGTTTTTGGGTATCCCAGATGGCTGGCAGGGCCTTTGAAAGCAAGGACAGGAATTGTAGATCTTTTGTGTCCTTAAATGCCAGGCATGGACCTGAGCACAAATAGCTGCTTCAGTAATTCTGGATTATGCTTTCTCAGATTTCTTTTTTCTTTGTTTCCTTTTTGGGTATCTTCCTTTATCTTCCTGCATCCCACTCACTCTTTAGCTCCTGACACTGTCCATCCTCCAGACCAGGAGCCCCAATTCAGTGGAGAGCAGCAGTGAGGTGGATTCCCTGATTAGTAACCCTTCCCTGGCTGTGAACCTTCCAGAAGCAATGGACCTCCAGCATAGAAGGCATCCCAGAGGTCAAACTATATGGCAAAGTCAACGGTGAGCAGAAACTTCATGAAAATGAAACTGACTGTAATGAAGAATGGCAGAAGCTGATTTTAATAAGATCCGTAATGAAAAAAATAGTGATTTCCTGACGTTTAATTCAGATGTTTGTGAAAGGGTTGGCCCAGCTGCCTGGCTCTATTTCCAGTCTTCCTTTCTTTCAGTATTGGAAGTCAACCTGTTGAGGATTTCCAGGTTTTGGATCAGAAAAATGAGTGGCTACGCGAGAGCATAGCTCTGAGGGGTGGATGGAGGGAAGCCTTCTCGGGGGAAGCCTGCCTGAACACAGCGTTTCCTTTGTCTGTTTTCCTATTCAACACTAGTGCCTTAACAGGCACAAGGCTTGCATTCTGAGAGAGGTGTTGGGGGTGACAATTTGAGAAATGGGTGCCCTTGACTTCTACAGCCAGTTCATGCTGTCAGTTAGAGGGTGAGTCGACACCAGTGGAGCTACAATTGAAACCCTGTAGCAAATGTGCCCATCCCTGCAGCCATGGCTATAAGGAGCTCAGTTAATCTGGGAGCCTCACTAATGAAGGTTAACAACGGATGATCAATCACACATTCTTTTTTTTTTTTTGGTACCAGGGATTGAACTCAGGGACACTCCTCTACCAAGTCACATCCCCAGCCCTATATTGTATTTTATTTAGAGACAAGGTCTCATAAGTTGCTTAGCACCTTGCTGTTGCTGAAGCTGGATTTGAATTTGTGATCCTCCTGCCTCAGCCTCCCGAGCAGCTGGGATTACAGGCATGCGCCACTGCACCCGGTCTCATACATTCATTGAAGCCTGGATCTTCTTATAGGCAGGCTATCCCTAACTTGCAGGGTGAATTTGACTTCTGAACCCGTTTGCTCACCTGCTGAGTGGGAATGAGCACTCAGGTAGTCTAACAGCGTGTGTGACCACACTGGCTTTCCTATCCCCAGACCAAGCTCCTCTCTCCTGCCAGTGGTCATCCAAAGGCATGGGGGTGGAAGGGCCTGGGGACGGAGAGTGGCAGGTGAAGAGGGATGAGGGGGGAATTTACAATTGGATCCATGTGGATCTATCTGCATCGATGACCCAAATGTTATCTCTAAGATGCTGTTGATTATAATCTTTACCATGTTTATTGACTTAAATAATAATCTTGGGGGGGGGGAACATACTGTTAAATGTGCAGATGGATTAGGAAACATCTCTCTCTCTCTCTTTTTTTTTGGTACTAGGTATTGAACCTAGGCGCACTCAACCACTGAGCCACATCCCTAGCCCTATTTTGTGTTTTATTTAGAGACAGTCTTACTGAATTGCTTAGTGCCTCACTTTTGCTGAGACTGGCTTTGAACTCATGATTCTCCTGCCTCAGCCTTCTGAGATGCTGGGATCACTGGAATGCGCTACCATGCCCAGTTTAGGAAACATATGTATATATATTTTAAATATTTTTTTAGTAGATGAACACAATACCTTGATTTTGTTTATTTTTATGTAGTGCTGAGGATCCAATCCAGTGCCTCACATGTGCTAGGCAAGTGCTGTACCACTGAGCTACAACCCCAGCTCAGGAAGCTTATCTTGATCACAGAAGTATATATTGAATATTTGAATTTGGTAAATATAGTCATAAAATCCCAACAAATACAACAAAGTAGCATTATATTTATAAATAAGAGCAATATAAGAAAGAGTAAGACCTAGATATGGCCTTCAAGGAACAGATACCTTAACATAGAACTCAAGAGGAAACATTTAGAAGTAGGTATATGATGTAAGACAGATTTTGAGTTAGGAATTTGTAGGACTTTGGGGAAGAAGAGGTAATAAGGGCTGAGACAATCTGAAAAAAAAAACTTCTTATAGGACTTGGTGTTTGAGCTGAGCAAATAAGGGTTGGGATAACCTGCTAAAAATGGATGCTTATTATGTGCAAGCTCGACAACCGCAGGAGTAGGGGCTGTTATTATCCTCATTTTACAGAAGAGGAAACTGAGGCTCAAAGAGCTTCAGTTATTTGCTGAAGGTCATCCACCTAAGTAGCTGTACCAGGATTCAATTTTGGGATCACCTGACTCAAAGTCCAGGCCACTGACCACTCACTGTGCTGTGTGGTGCGTGGGGTGGTCAGAGGGGGAGGCTCTTTCCACCCAGGGGAACGTGGAAGTTCAGGGGAGGAGGGAAAGAGTGGGGCTACCCAGACACCTGCCCAGTGAAGGTCAGCTCAGCCTCACCTGTCACTCTCTGGCAGCCCAGGCAAGTGTCCATTCATGGTGCCCTTATGAGCAAGGGGCCTCTGACTCATGAACGGGAAATTAACATTGAAGAAACCTCAGATTTTGTCACTCTGCAGGGGCAAGCTTGTGCGGGGCAATAAATGGAGACTGGACCACAAACTTTGGTCTGTTCTTCTTGCTTCACTTTCTTTTCTTTTTGCCCTGAGAGTCATACTGATGTTTCTTATGAAGTTCTTGCTTGGTTTTCTTCTTCTGTCAACTCTAAACTAATATTTTTATTTACCATGGCTTTGCAATATTTTGCTCTCTTCCACTGTTTCATTTGTCATGAAAAGTTCAAAGGAATAGCCAGGCGTGTGGTGCACTCCTGTAATCCCAACGGCTCAGGAGGCTGAGGCAAGAGGATTGAGTTCAAAATCAGCCTCAGCAATTTAGCGAGACTCCAAGCAACTTAACGAGACCCTATCTCTAAAATTAAAAATAAAAAACAAAGGTGGGGATGTGGCTCAGTGGTTAAATGCCCCCAGGTTTAGTTAGTTCCCGGTACCAAAACAATAACAACAACAACAGCAGCACCAACAACAGTAAAGTTCAAAGGAATACATTGCACTCTGAAATGTTCCTAAGATGAGCTATAGTTAGAAACTAATTTGGAGAACCAGTCTGTTGAAAACAGAATGGTGTAAGAATGTACGCATTCTGCTTTTTACAAAACGGTTATGAAGTTCTTTGAATTATTACTTAAATACAGACTTTGCTATCATCTCCCAAGAGGAATCCAATGGTAAGTCTGAGGGGACAGCTCTTAGGACCAGGAAGCTTCCCAGTATCACCATCAACATGGACTCACTTGTATCTTGAGTTTGCAAACTAAGGGAGGCTCCTCTTAGGAACCCAACTGTCCCCAAGGTACGTGTCCAGGGTCCACAGCTTTGGGTGTTTATCACTGAGCCCACGGAGTTCAAGTGAAGACAGGTGTCTTCCAAGTCCCAACTTTACTCTCACCCTCATCCCTTTTTAATTCCTTCTCGGTGTGTGAGGGCAGATGGATGGGAAAATGCTTCACTTGGAGTTGACAGCTGGCCCTGTGGCTCCCCTTGGACCAAGGTGAGGCAGTAATTATACAGATAACCGTGGTGGTGTTAAGAGTAAAAACCAGATGAAGAAGCCAAGAACACTAGACTTTAAGTCTGATCGATGTGGGTTCAAATTTCAGATCTCAATTATTAGCCAAATCACTTATCTTTCTGAGCCTTAGTTTCCTCATCTGAAAATAAATGATCACCCCATAGAGTTTTGGTGACTGTTAAATGAGATAATACAATGTAAGAACTACTTAGCCCAGTGCCCAGCACATAATAAATACTCAATAAATTATTATTATCATTATCATAATACAATTATTACTAAACCAATCTAAGTCTCAGTTTCCTAATCAGCAAAATGAGAACAGCCTTAGCTGCTTTCTATATCAACTGAAATAATATGAGCATATATATCTGGATAATAGATACGCATATATCCATTCGTTCATTTTCAGTTTCTTATCTGGAACTCATCAAAAGCTTAGGAACCAGGGAGTAAAGAGGTCACTATATCTGGCCATTTGTCCTTAACTAGCAGGGTTTCCATAAAACATTCATTCCTTCCCCTGGACTTCAGTGTGCCCTTTTGGGAGCAAAGAAAGTCCAGGAATCCAATGGATCACCACAGACCCTCCAACAAAACTTCCCCTTGGCCGCGTCAAATCCAGCTGGTGCCACTTGCATCTCTCCCCCACCGGCCCTGGGGGTGGGGTTTTGGTGGGGTCACCTTTCTAAAGTGCCCATTGGAGAATGTGTGCCACCTGCCTCTATGAGAAGGAAACAGCCACTTGGGTTTCCTGGCTTTCAGGTTGTATCCACCCCAGGTTGTAGGTGTCACTTCAAGCGAAGTTTAAGGTAGACAGCAGAATTTGCACCAGAACCTCTGATGGGAGGTAGTGGTGTTGGGGGCACAATCCTGGTGAAATATCCCAGCCCACGTGAGTGGTGAGTTGCATGTGCCCGCAGGCAGGGGCATGCACCAAGAGGGCTGATCCAGGCTCCTAATGCTTCGAGTAGATTGCAAGGGAAGGGCAGGGTGACCAGACCGGCTCTGTGCCTGTTCCACAGTCTCGGGGCAGCTGCCCAGCCCTCAGCCTTACTTTAGGGGACCCAGCCTTGGAGTGTTACCCAACACCTACCTCACTTCTGATGCTTCATAGAGTTGAAGTCAGACCTGTGACTTCTACAGACAGCTTCAGCATCTGGGTCCCACAAAGTTCATTTCTCCTACCCAGGAGTAAGTGGAATTGACTTTGGGGTCAGTCCCTATTGAGGAGGCCCTGCTTTTTCAGGATCCCTCAGAACTGACATAGTGATTTAAGGTGATGGACATTTAAGACAAGCCAAGTTGGGTCTGAAGATTTGAAAATTTGGCCAACAGTGACCAAAGAGGATACCTGCAGGTGGAATTTGCAAATGAGGAGCTCTGTGGTCCCCAGCTAAGTCTGAATATGGGAAAGCCCTTTTCTGGGGGGTGAGAGGGTAATGACAGTTCCAAAGTCTAGTGGAGAAACAAGAATGTTTTCAAGTGCAGCTGCATGAACTTGGATACACACACACACACACACACACACACACACACACACCATTGTGCGACCATGTGCAGTCCCTCCTCTCTTGCACAGTCCGCTTAGCATGTTGACATTACTCCCAGCCACATGTCTGTCACTGTCCTCGGACCCCTGTCCCCTCCATCACATAGGCCACACACAGCAGATTCCTCCCTCCCCCTCTTTCATGCACACATTATACACACAAGCATCAGATAAACACAGTCCCCTTAGGAAACTGATTAATAAAACTATTTTATCTATAATTACACTTGACTGATAATAATGTCCTGAGAGCCTGCATGGTTAGATTGTAACATCCAGATTACGGCTGAACTCCCTTTGAACTCTGGCCACACTGCTGGTCTCTCCAGGTCAGAGATTGTAAGCGGCTCTAGGTGGATTCACCCCATGGAACCAGGAGGGTAAGTGGAATTCAAGTTCTCCTGGCTCCTCTTTTCTCTCCAGGGTTGTACGGATAATATCTCTGAAAATAACATGGCTCAAACCAGGAGGAAGGCCCCCATCAAAGTCCAACCTCCAGCCCACCATCTGGGACCTCAGTGGGTCTACTTTCAAACCAGGCTCTATCTCAGATTCCCTGGAGGAAACTGCTTTCAGGTTCCTTTCTTGAAGATGGACACTTAAAAATAAACAGTTTAATTCCTGGGTCCTGGGCTTTTGGGGACAGACTCCAGTGAGCCATAATTAACTCTTTCAAGTCTTTACAGTGCCTGGCGAATAGTAAAATATCTGCTTCTTTATGATGTCAGGCTGAATGGAGGCAATGAGGAGGCCTTTTGGGCTAATTACATGTTGGAACGAGGTTAACGACATGCCAGAGATTCTTTGCGTGGCTCCTCTGACATTGACAAGTCACTTGGTAACACGCTAGGGCTAAAGACAGCGACTGCTTTTAAACAAGGCAGGGGCTAGAAACTGAGCTACACAGACCTCTACCATCTTCTCTCATCTGGCCTGTCTCTGGTCCCCCCAGTTTCCAGGAATTAAGAGATCTCGATTTTAAACTGCCATTCAAGGTTAGGGGTCTAGAGATTTCCATCCACATTTTCATGGATCTCAGCCCTGTCCTGTGCATTTTCCAGCAGCCGAATGTAGCCAAGGGAGAAAATAAAAGCTCACTACCCAAGCGATGCTTTGGGGCCAAGCAGAAGGCATGTCTGTACAAATAAGCAAGGCGGCATCAGTATGAACTGGATCAGTTAAACGCTGCACACATGGGGATAAGTTCTGAGACCAGCCAACATCATGTCCCCATTCTGCAGATGAGCACATCGACCTTTCAAAGTCACACAAGGAGGCCCGACAGCTCCTCCTTTTCCATCCTTCCACCCTGGCCCAGACCTCTTACACCACACGCCGAGCTGTCTCCACATCACAAGCTCAGATGCCAGGTACAGCCTTGCAGACACCCTGACATTCCCTATCTGGTTGAGATTGAGTAACAATGAAGCTCACAGTCCAGCTGGAGGGGAAGCAGCCACAGAAGACCATGTGCTCTGAGGAGGTTTGTTCTGCCTCTTCAGGGTGCTCATGGGGCTGGTTGGCACTGGGGCAAACACAGCTTCGTCCACTGGACACCAGTGTCCCTTCCTCCCCCAGGTACCTCTCTTCTCCATGCGCACTCAGACACCCACCTCAGCTCATTTGTCCCACCAGGCTGGGCTGGACTCAGGACCTCCGATGTTGTCATCTCCCTGGCCTGTGACGGCCCTGGCTGCATGGGCCCCTCCTCCTCAGCGAGGACACCGCATGGCTGCCTCCAGGCAGGTGACACCTCCTCTGGGTGTCCCGGCCCTGAGCAGCCTCCCAGGTGCAACAGGGTCCTGGAATGACAGCTGGCAGCTGGCTCTTCCACCTCCACAATGCCCAGGTGTCAGCAGAGGGTTAGGTGAGGCTCTTGCTTTGACAAGAGCTTCATAAGAGAGAAGGAGACAGGGAGCCAGAGGTGGATGCTGGGCTCTGGCTGCACGTTGCCGAGGCCTGAGTGGCTGCCGATGGACCTGTTGTCTCCAGGGAGGCGAGGCTCGGCGTCCAGAGGAGCCAAGGGAGAAATGTGTCAGACAGAGTGTGTCAGCACCTCAGCACCCTGCCAAATAGTAATTATCAAAGCCTCGTGCCACCCAGGAGAGGGAGGGCAATATTTTTATCCCCATTTTATAGAAGGGTAAGTGGAGGCCCAGGGAAGTCAGGTAACCACTTTAGCCAGTCAGTCAGAGGCTAAATTTGGCCCTAAGGGGAGCTGACTCAGAGGTTACCACTGGAGCTTGGGTGAAGCCAGGCCTTTGGGGACAGCCACCGGCAGCTCTGCTCAGTGGCAGCTGGGGGTTCTGACACTTGTGGGAACCTCCTTCCCTCCTTGGGGCTGAGCAGGAGGCTCTGTGGTGGCTTCCTTATCTCTGCCAGCTCGGTCTCCTTCCTTCCCTTATCTGCCTCTGCTTTCCATTGTGGCCCCGTTTGGCATTTGTCCAGTCCCCCCTGAGGGAGCAGTGCCAGACATACTGTGGGACTCAGACTTTCCTTAGGCAGCTGGGTTAGGGAGAGGCTGCCATCCGTATTCCCTGCATGGCATTCACAAAGCGTATCAGCTTCTGATAAGCTCTGAGGAGGCTTTCACTCTAGAAACCTGTTTGATTTTGCTGAACCTAGCATTTCCTGTACTTCTTTGGTAAGTTTTTTCTGGTAACATGCATTTGCATTACCACCCAGGTAAGGCTCTACCAGATGCATGCTGGGAAATTCTGATTGAGCGGGTCACTTCCCCAGGACAAGCTTACCACTAGTGGTAGGCTTAGTGTGTACGGTGATATTGAGTGGCACCTTCATTTCCCTAGTTTTCAGGCATGAAGCTCAAAGTCATCTGTAAAGTTTGTTCCTCAAAACCCTTGTAGGAAGCCAGTCACCAACCATGTCACGGAAACTGTAGTGTTTCCCTCATATTTATTTATCCCTCTTTCCTTACAGATGGGGTGGCCATGCTGCTCGACCCCAGGGGGCGCCATTGCCATAGACCACAATGCCAATGGTGCTGCCTGGACTTGTGCAACGTGTTTGTCTGCATGACTCTCATTCCCTTTCTCTCTCTCTCTTTTTTTTTTTGGTACCAGGGATTGAACTCAGGGTCACTCAACCACTGAGCCACATCCCCAGCCCTATTTTGTGTTTTATTTAGAGACAGGGTCTCACTGAGCTGCTTAGTGCCTCACCGTTGCTGAGGCTGGCTTTGAACTCGTGATCCTCCTGCCTCAGCCTCCCTAAGTGCTGGGCTTACAGGCGTGGGCCACTATGCCCGGCTTTGTTCCTCTTCTCTTTAGTTTTCTTTGCAGCACTTTCCACTCTTTGACATTGTATTTGCCTTTATATTTATTTGCTACTGATCATCTTGAAGATGTCAGCTCATTGTTACATAGGCTGTTCCCTGTACAAGTGGGCTAGGCCAGACAGGTCCTGTGTCTTTTTTGCTTCATTCCTGAATCCGCACCTGGATCGCAAATCCCTGCCCACAGCAAGGGAGTGGAGGCAAAAATCCACCCCGAGCACCACCTGCCTCACGGAGTGTGCTGGAAAGACCAGCATCATTCCATAAAACATCTTTATTTAATGCACACAAGCGAGAGAGCTACTTGTCCCAATATGCAACTGTGGGCTATGTCACCCAGAGGAGGACCCTTAGTCTAATTTGTACAAAGGTGTCATGTGGGCTAGTCTCATGGTCTCTTCTGGAACAGGTAAGTGGCATGGATTTGATGAATATTTGTTATCCAAACCAAGATAATTTTGAAAACAAATAAGACACATGAAGTGAGTGGCCAGTTATGTTCCAAACCAAGACAATTTTGGGAATAAATATGACACTTTCTAATAGGTATGTAGGGGCAAACAGGCAGACATTGGCACTGCCCTGGGCAAACCAGAACATGTGCTTCCCCTGCCCATGCAGGATGGGTTTGTTGCAGTTGTTTCTCTGTCCCTTTAGTCCAGAACAGTGCTTGTCACATCCTATTTATGACATAGTGATGGAGGGAAGGACTCCTGCTACATCCTCCAAACTGAGTTCTGTGTTTCAAGTTTCTTTCCTCTGCTAATCCACCCTACCTGGTCGAGCCTCTAAATTATCATCATGTTAGTATAAACCTCCCACTCCGGTATCTTTAAAACATCCATATTTTGCAGCTCCATTTCTCAAAGTGCCTTCAGGGAGGCGCTAAATCCAGAGTAATGGTGAAGAAGAAGGAAATTAAGAAAGAGGAAGAGGAAGAGAAAAAAGAAGAATGAAAAGAAAAATGCTGAGAATGAACACTTGGGAACACTTGGATAGCCACAGGGATGTGGTAAAGATGTAAGAAAGATCGACTGAAAAGACACACACTCAACTTTATTTAATTCAGTATTCCTAAACTGCACTTGAACATGGCGTAGCCGTTTTGACCTCAGATATCCCGTAGGGTTGTATGGGAAACACTTTGAGATTTTCCAGTAGGTTGACATTCAAAGGCGGTAAATGACTGTGCCTACGCATTTCTCCATACTCAGGTCCTGCCAGATAGATCCCCAGTAAGAACCGTGGGTCCATCCATTCCTTCCAAAGTATTTTCTGAGCAGGTCCCCTCATGGAGCCCTGTGAAGAACAAGGCAGACAAGTCTGTATCTTAGTAGAGCTCACAGTCTAGATTTTGGTCATGTTTTAGCTGGACTGGTCAGGAAAGGCCTCTTCGAGGGGGTGACATTCCTGAATGACTTTGGAATTAACTATATTGGTTGACTTCTGGTCCCTGAAGACACCTCACTCATTGCTGTGTGTCCTTGAGCTTTAAACCACACTCTCCTTACAAGTCTTTTTTGCTGCTGTTGTTGCTAACTTGTTATTGGTTCTTTTTAATTATACATAACATTAGGATTCATTTTGACATAATTACAAAAGCATGGAATATGCTTTGTTCTAATTCAGTACCCAGTGCTTCCCCTCCCCGCCTCATTCTCCCTGTTTCCTTCCCTCTGCTGATTTTTCTGCCATTTACTTATAGTGGTTTTTTTAAAATTAGTGTCTTGAGGATGTACATGATGATGAGATCCACTGTGGTGTATGCACATATGTGCATAGGAAAGTTAGATCAGATTCATTCCACTGTCTTTCCTATCTCATCTCTCCTCCCTTCCCTTTATTCCCCTTTGTCTGCTCCACTGATGATCATCTCCTCCTCCTCCTCCTCCTCCTCCTCCTTCTTCTTCTTCTATCCTCCACTTATTTTAGATTAGCTTCTACGTATCAGAGAAAACATTTGAACTTTGACTTTTGGGAACTGGCTTATTTCACTTAGCATGATAGTTTCCACTTCCATCCATTTACTGGCAAATGCCATAAAGCTGTTCTTCTTTATGGCTGAGTAAGACTCCATTGTGTATATATACCACATTTCCTGTATCCATTCATCTACTGAAGGGCACCTAGTATTCTTCCTGCAATAGTCCTACTTACTCAGACACCCTGCAACAGCTTTCTTGGAGCCCTCCTGGGTCTCTGCCGTCAACTCAATTCCTCTAGCTGTTGAGCCTGGTGTCTTTTGACCTTTACCCAAGCTGCTTGTCAGTGCCTTGTGACTTTTTTTTTTGGTACTGGGGACTGAATTCAGGGGCACTCAATCACTCAGCCACATCCCCAGCCCAATTTTGTATTTTATTTAGAGGCAGGGTCTCACTGAGTTCCTTAGTGCCTCGCTGTTCCTGAGGCTGGCTTTGAACTCACTATCCTCATGTCTCAGCCTCCCAAGCGCTGGGATTATAGGTGTGTGTCACTGTGCCCGGCTGCCTTGTGACTTTTTTATATTTTTCCTGAAACCACACCTGAATTGTAATTGTAATTGTAATGTAAACCCTTGCATATATTAGGAGCACAATCCATATCTGACGTTGGTGATGAAGGTATATTCTTCACCACAGGCTGGATGAGGAATGGCACATAGCTTTCGTTTCATGTGCCAATTTGGACTGATGGCCATGGGTACCCAAGGGTCTGTGTTGAGAAGGATCTTGATGCTGTGTGTAAGGAATGCCACGTCGGTAAACAATGTTTCTGTGCATGTGTATGTGTGGCAGGCAGAGCAGGAGGATGTCTATTTGCCATCTCTTTTCAAGAGGCTGTGGAGGCTCAGTGTGAGTAACATAGGCGGAATTAAGAGGTGTAGGGTGAAAGGAGTTTCAGGCAGGACACTAGGTAATATATCTCAGGTGCCCAGCCTCTGGGTGCGGTTCTCATCAGTGCTCCTGGTGCAAGAAAGGAGAGGGCACAGGAACAGCACAAAGCATTTCTGAATGTCTTGAGAGCTTTGTGTTACTTTGTGGAGAGGGGATTGCACAAAAGAATTGGGCCGGGAGGGCACAGAATGCGAGTTCATAGCTCATTTAGCCTTTTAGGACAGAGAATGAGTCAAGAAACCTTGATTTGCTTCTGTGCCATGGTATTGGACTATAGGCAGGTTTTAGCTTCCTGGTTTTAGAGGGACAAATATTCAAGTATAGGTTTAAAGAAGAAGAAAATGACATCTGAAATCAGTAGTAGCAATAAAATAAAGAGAAAAGAGGTCACCATAATTTCCCACCCTGAACATCGTACCTTCTCTGGACAGTTCATCTCTTCCAAAACATATTTACTTGGGGTCTGTCATGAGCCAGGCACTGGGCACTGGGGCAAAGTACAATACAAAGTTGTAGAAAAACACAAGGCTTGATTATTGTGTACTGGGCTAAAAAGATAGACTCAAGTTCTAATTTCCTGGACCTTGTGAACCTGTTATGTGGTCAGGAGTGAATGGTGTGTGTATAAAGCAGGATTCTGAGACACAGTGTGTCCTAAATGCAGTCACACATACCCTTATAAGAGGCAGAGGGAGTTAAACACAGGTGCAGGAAGAGAAGGTGAAGGGGCAGAGCGGAGTGCTGAGGCCCCCAGCCAGGGAAGACCAGCAGGCACGGGAAACAGGAAGAGGCCAGGAATGGATCTCCCCTAGACTTTGCCAGGCGAATGGCCATGCTGGTATTTTGACTTAGAACTTCTGGCCTCCAGAACTGTGAGAGAATACATTTCTATTCTTATAAGTCACCAAATGGTCATACTTTGTCGTGGCAACCTTTGGAATTGAATACACAAAAGGATGTCTATTCTCTATAGAAAATGCAGACAAATCCAAAGAAGAAAGTCAGAGTCACCGCTCCTCACATGTGTTGAGGAGCACGTGGGCACGTGCACACACACACACACACACACACACACACGCACGCACCTTCGCACACCTTTGTATTTTTCACCATGATCTTAATGACCTTGCCCTTTCCTGTCTATGCATGGCTGTGTTAGATGGTTTAGTTGTTTCCAGTTTTTCACCATCACAAACACCATTACATGTTGTTTTTCATGGTAGCTCAGGAGGAGGAGTGGGGTAGAGCACCTCCCCACTGTGCGTGGGGTGCAAACTGAGCCTCCCAAAGCCCAGCCCTTCATCAGTGATGGGCGAGAGTCTCAGAGGGAGGAAGAGTCCCAGGCCAGGACAGGTCAACCTTATTAGCATGAAGGAGTGGCTTCAGAACTCACAATATTTCTTTTTTTTTTTTTTTTTTAATGAGTAGGATTAAGGCAAGATTTATGCTCCAACTGAGAAGAACAGCAGGGCGTTTTCAACCTTGGATACAGAGAGAGATAGGAGATGAGGGCAAGCACAGATTTATGGACACACACTGGTAGTGCGTGGAGTAAACACTGGAGAGAAGCTGCCTGTTCTTCAGCCATGCCCCACCCCAGGGCCCATTTTCAGTGCCAAGCAAGCCATTTCCTGCCTGAAATACATCCCCCTCCAAGGAACCATGGGTGACCATGTGGTCTTTAGAGGAATTTTGAGCTGTTATTCAACGTCCCATAGAAAAGAATATGCATTACTATTATTTTGTATTGGGGATTGAACCCAGGGGCACTTAACTATTGAGTCACATCCCCAGCCCTTTAAAAAATATTTTATTTAGAGACAGGGTCTCACTAAATTGCTGAGGCTGGCTTTCAACTCGTGATCCTCCTGCCTTAGGCTCCTGAGCTCCTGGGATTACAGGTGTGTGCCGCTGTGCCTGGCATGTGTGTATGTGCAATCAGGAAAAAGACCATTTGTGTTTCTTTTTTATGTTGTCGCTGTCTTGTATGTTATCGTGTCTCTGTATTTCCACTCAGTGGTGAAGGAGGCCTGAATTGGAGGAAGGAACAAAACAGGAACTTGAGCTTAAAACAAATTGGTCAGAGAATGACATTCGGACACAAGCTACAACATGCATGAACCTTGAAGATGTGATGCCAAAAGAAATAAGCCAGATAAAAAAGAACAAAGATTGTAGGACTTCACTTACATGAGACACCTAGAATACTCAAATGGTGGTTGCTGAAGGGGGGTGGGGTGGGACTGGGTATTTAATAGGTACAGAGTTTTAGTTTGTCAAAATGACAAAGTTCTAAAGGTGGATGGTAGTGATCGTGGCATAACTTTGGGAATATTCTCAATGTTACTGAACTGCACGCCTAAAAATGATTAAAGTGGTAAATTTTATGTTATGTATATCTTACCACAATAAAAGAGGCAAAGTAAATGTCACAGCTTATCTAAGAATTCCGAACAAAAGGTAGGAAAAAAACAGAGGGTGATAGGGAAAGCCAAACGGCCACGTACGCAAGAATAGTGCAGCTACTCCAACCTGTCAGACCCTGCTAAGTGCCTGGATAGTTATCTTGTGACCCTCACACACCTCCTCAATTACTCCCCCTATTTTACAAGGAGGGGTTTGAGGTTTAGTGAGGTCTAGTAGTTCCCCAAGGTGGCTTTAAAGCTGGAATTTCAACCTGCATGCCCAGAGTCTGCTTTAACTGCATTTCCAGGGTCTCTGCTACTGCACTGGGGTGGGGTGGTGCTTTGCGTGTTTGTTCCATGTAATCAACCTAGCAGCTGGCTCAATTTGTCCTTTTCCCTTTTGATAGGAAAAGAAACTAAGACTCAGAGGTTAAGAGATTTGCATACAGCTAATGAGTGACAGAGTCTGCATTTCAACCCAGGTCTGCCTGGATTAGAAAGCCATGTAACATTTTTCTATGGCTTAGACCAACCTGCAGGACAGTTTCTCAAGAATACTCATTTTAGCCTGACTCTCCTCTGTTTCATGTTGGGGGTATTATTTGCCAGTGTTGTCTTACATTCTAGTTCTCTGTTTTAAGATGGTCCCTTAAACATCATAGGGACTCTTCTCCAACTTTTGAGAGGTTGAGAATGTTCTAGAATGCCCACTTACATTGTTGTTTGGAAGACTCCTCACACTAAAACAATCTTTACTCATGAAGTCAAATGCTTCCTGAGATTGTATTACAAAGATTTATTGACTCATCTATCTTGTCCACCAGGTTATAAGCACTAAGTGAGTAGGGTGGGGGCTCTTTTCTGATTTATGTCTATGTCCTTGGTACCTAGAACTGTGCTCAACTCATAGGAGGGACTCATTAAATATTTGTTGAAACAAACCAGAGAAGCAAATGAAAAATTTTCATTTAAGATAAACCTTCTCTGAAGAACATGAGTCAAATTTTGCCTGATCTTGATGTTCACTTCAGTTCAACTGAGAGCTATGGGCTGAGCCCTTGATGGGTGGTTGGGAGAAATACCAATACATATGATCAACCGCTGCTCTTAAGGAGGTCTTGGTCTAGAAGGGTGTGAGGCAAAATTATACACAAATTCCATAAATAGTGTCCTATTGAGTGTCCCAAAGAGAGATGAAATTTCTGGAGAAGGATAAGAAGAGAAATAAAGTAAGGTTCTTAAGACCCTGGACCTTAGCATCTAGTCTCTTACTGGCTGTGTGACTCTGGTAGATGATGTAAATTTCCTAAGACTCAGTTTCCTCATGTGAGGAGTAAAAGGGAATTATTATTGGTCAAGTTGCATGCCCCCCGAAAGGGAAGTTTTAAGCTCCCACCTATGAATGTGACCTTGTTTGGAAAGAAGGTCTTTGCAGATGATCAAGGTAAGATGAAGTCATTAAGGTCAGTCCTAATCCAATATGACTTGTGTCCTTATGGAAAGGGGGACTTTGGACACAGAGACAGACACATACAGAGGACAAAGATGTGAGGACAGTAGGGGAAGATGGCTCTCTGCACGCCAAGTATGCATGGGGCTGCCAGCAGCTCCGGCATGGAGTTGATTCTCCCTCACAGCCCTCAGAAGGAACCACCTGCGCTGACACCTTGATTTTGGATTTCTAGGCTTCAAAACTATGAAGGAATAAATTGCTCTTGTTGAAGCCACCAGGTTATGATGTTTTGTTATGGCAGCCCTAGCAAACAAATCTAGGGGCAATAGTAGTGCTGATTTCATGAGATGTGAGGAGGAGATGACAGAGTATTAATGCCGTGCTGGGCTATGTTCTCAGCACACAGGAAATGCTTAACAATGATGAGCAGAATGGCCACTTTGACAGTGGGAATCCAGAGGGGACTTGCAGAAGCAGCAACATTTGGATAAAAGCCAAAGGCTGGGTACCATCTGGCTACTGGGAGGGGATGGAGGAGGAGGAATTGATGGAACTATCATTTGTGGTGACATCTTGGTTCCAGAGAGGATATGAGTCCAGCCATTTTGTTCTTGCTTTTGGCCTAGGGGCAAGTACCCACTGGCAAAGTGGGAGACTGCTGTTATTTTTGACTGGCCACTATTCCTTTTCTCTTCTTCTGGTAAAAGCTGCTCATTTTTTCCTTTATTAAAGTCCCTCTTCCCTCCTCCCAGGCATTTTTCAGACCTTGACTAGGCTGGCTAATTAGAGAGATCTCCAGCCTCCTGCACCTCAAACAGGGTCAGCCAGAGTTCTCACTGGGCATAGAGTTGGATCCTGGGAAAGAGAAGATTTCTCTTTCTCTGGGATAAGGAACCATATGGGCAATGATCCTGGTGATTTAGGGACATTGTCCCTGATTACATGGAGGAAGCCATCAATGAGATAAAGGAAGGAGACCAGTGTGCAAAGAGGACCAAGTCTGAGAGTAGGAAAGGGATGGAGATGGATGGAGAACGTTCTTTTGTCTTTACTTATAAGGCGCTAACCCCATCATGAGGGCCCCGTTCTTATGACCTCATCTAAACCTAATTACCTCAAGGGCCATATCCAAATACCATCACACTGGGGGTTAGGGCTTCAACATAGGAATTTGGGGGAACACAATTCAGTCCATAGCAGGCACATATTAAGCATTTGTAAGCTTATGAAAATAACTGGGATGGTGCCTTTACAATGTGGGGCTTATATAAATCCTAGTTACTGACTGAAGACTATTGATACATTCTGCCCTTTAACTGAGTTTTTAAATAGATTTTTTTTATGTCTAGAACAGTGCTCGGCAGACACGCACTAAGTAGCTGGTGAATAAATGATAGACAGTGGACTCTATTTCTCTGCTCCTTCGATGTTCCAGTTTTGCTATTCTCCTTTCACTGGGATTCTCTACCCTTTCTCTCCCCACGGCCTTTGCATATGCTAATCTTCCTGTCTAGAACATCCTGAATCCATCCAGTGCTAATTATGTCAGGTACTCGAACAGGTACTACCCTTATACAGTGAACTGAAGACATAAATTTCAGCCCTTGGGAAACTTACTCCCAGTAAAGGCAGACAGACAATATAGAAGCATAAGTGCATAAAACATTTAATATCAGATAAAGAAAAGAGCCATAGAGAAAAATAAAGCCAGGAAAGGGGTAGGTTGTGTGGGTGGGCGGGGCTTTGTGTTGCAAATTTTAATGAGATCAGCTGGCTTCCACTCATTGGTACAGGGGGAAGCCCTGGACTGAGTGAGTGTTTCCTGCTTTAAGTCCCTGGGCCCCTTTACTTCCTTAGTCATTACATCCTTTATACTTGCAATTACTTGATGAAGTCTTCTCTGCTGGATTGAAGCCTCACAAAACTGGGGGCTGCATCATCTCGTTTATCACTCCGTTCCTAGAACTGTCCTTGTCCATTCATTTGACACCTTGAAAATACTCCCTGGGTGAACAGATGAGTGAAAACAAGACATTACTTAGAAAATACCCTATGCTTTCCTATTTGCTGTGTGTACACAGAAGAAGCATTTATAAGATAAATGATGTACATTATGCATGTTTGGTTGTTGTATATATTAGGAACTTTGGAAAGAAAATTATCCAGTAAGCAGTGAGCCTGAAATTGTAGTTGCAGGGCTTCTCTAACTTGAACGTGCCTATCAATCACCTTCAGATCATAGTCTCCAAATATGGCTGCAACAATGTATCGGACCCCACATACCCTTCTTACAAACATGGACATTCTTCCCATGCAGAGCTGGGTTCTATTTCTCCTCTCCTTGAATCTGTGTAGAACTTTGAATCTGTGTAGAACCATGACTATAATGGAAGTGACACTATGCCACTCTTGGAGATGCTTGTTTAGAATTCAGCCACCCTACTGTGAAGACTTTATCTTGGGATCTTTCTTGAAGTGATTAAAAGGAATTTTTCTTCTGTTTGCAGCAGGAAGGTGTCAACTGGCATCTGCTGAGGTTGTATTGTGTGTTAGAAGACTGCTTAAGAGAGAGACCCACATATACATAAGCAGAGTTTGGAGAGAGAGAGACAGACAGACAGACATATACACATCAAGTCCTGTTTATTGTTTGAACCTGTGACCCAGCCATACCTGCATTTTCCTTCAAGTTTTCAGCTAGGTAGTAACCATCCCTGTCTTTTTAAAGCAAGCTTGAGTTGGATCTCTGTCAGCTGACTCAGACCAGCTGTGACCAAGATAGTGACCAATAATCTTAGCATCACAGTGTCTAAAACTCTGCTCTTTGAAACTGTTCAGTGCTAACCCTACTCCTTTAAGAATACACTTGAGAAGCCATGTCCACCAATTGCTGTTAAGGGGCACATCCAAAACACCCTAGGCACCCTCATCAGGTGCTTCTGTCCCCTTCCCCCACCACCCCTACAGTTTCCCAGGTGGCCCTGATCCAGGGTACTCACCCTACACCTGTTCCCCCAGCAAGCCTTGCTAAAGACAGGCCTGGCCCAACCCAGGGGTACCCCTTGAAGCTTCTGAATGACTCATCTTGAACAGAGCCCCAAGTTTGCCTGGGGACTCTGTTGTTGTATGAGAAACTCTAGAATTCGAATGAATAAATACATTGGGATTCAGTGCCAATTTGGAGTGATTAAAGGATCCTATGAAAGCTGAACCTCTAGAGAGATGTACACGCTTCTATTGCATAATCCCCTAAATTCAAAGGGGCAGGGTCTTTTGATCTAAGCATACCCTTGGGTTCCTGGCACATGCAGAACTCCTTTGCATGGTGGTGGCCAGCCCTGGGCTCTTTCCTATCACTTTGCAAATGCCTTCTTAGAAATTCCCCCAGAGATGTGATTCATGGCTTGTGCTAGTCTTAGTACATTGAGACCTGGTCCTGGATCTTGACAGCAGGTATGAGGAGGCAGGGGAAAGAAATTCTTCCAGGTGAGTCTTTCCTCTCCTTTCTGTTGGCAGGAAATGGTGATGTTGGAGGCTGTGCTTTGGAACACGCTGTTCTCTGTTTTAAATATTCTTCTCTGCACATCTCTTCTCTCTAAAGCCCATTCTTCTTCCAGGCTTGTCAGAGGCCACCTTCCTGGGAACACACCTGCTTCTGCACTCTGGTCTGTTCAGTTCTTCTAGCCCTGGAGCCTCCAGAACCCTTCATACATCCTTTTGTTAATGAGTTTTGGGGCACAGCATCTGGCACAGTGCTCCTTATGTCTTTGGTGGTGATGTTCTGGGGTTCAGAAGTAGCTGCTTCCACTACCATTTCTCTGGGACAGCCTCTACAACCTGCCAAATGGGACATTTTGAAATACTACAGGCTCCAGATAATAAAAAGTCAGGAACTCACTCGCCTCTCCTCCCAGAGGGCAGAGTGGCTGACCTCTGGAGAAAAGAAATCAGGACTGGAGACCTGCTCCATTGCTTTCTAGCAGATGCTTGTTTAAAATTCAGCCACAGTGTGGTCTTGGGCATGTTTCTCAATTTCTCATTATCTCACTTTCCTTATCTGTAGAATGGGGATAATGATGAACCCCACTTCTCAGCTTTGCTGTGAAGATTAAGTACAATTATGCAGATATTGTCACATGAGAAAAACCTAGTCATGATTAGCTGTGGCTGCTATTATAAATCCATGAAAAGCTATTGAACTTAAGTAGGATTTAGGGCAGAGCTTTAGGTTCCAGCCTCTGAACGTCACAGGGACTTGACCTCTTGGCAGCTCTAGGCAGTATCTGGACCTTGCCTTGCACAATGTGCATAGTTCGATCATCACATTCTTATACTCAGCAGATATCCAGTGCCTGTCGACTATATGGCCACAATATTCAAGCTACTACAGCTCTCACAGTTGCATTATGGGAATCCGGATTAATGCTGGGAAAATATTTTGTAGTTGTGGCTGAAGGATGGATTAGTATTCTACACGACTCATTTCTTCACTAGAATTTGCTTTGCCAGCTCCCAGCTCGGTGGTCAGGGACAAGAGATCCTTTGCTTCCTTCGAGTGGAATTCTAAGGGTGTAAATAATACTCCTGTTTCTGCTATTTCTGAAACAGAGGGATTGTAAAAGAAGCTTAAGAGAGGAGTATATTGGTTCAGACAATACTTTCTGGCTGGTAAGGAATGAAACCACAAGGATTAAACACAAAAAAACAAAAACAGGAGCAAGCAAAGGGTTTAACTCTTTATATACTGGCTGAAGTTCAGTATTCATGATCCACAGTTTTTGGCTAGCATTAGTATAGCATTTGTCAAACATATTTTTTTTGGGGGGGGTCTTGCTGGTACTGTTCCTAATTCCAGGAGAAGGATCACTAACTCTGTGCCACACGTAGACAGGTAGGGTTCTATAAAAAGAGTGTTCCCCGCTTAAATTCCTTTTGGCCTTTTCGATTCTTAGAACTTTATCCCCCATAGATTCTGCCCAATGGTTAAATGGCAGGCACCATGTGAAACCTGGCAGGCGGCAGTCCAACTTGCAAAATACTTTGTCTGATGGGAGTTCCATGGAAGCCAGATTATTCAAGATACAAGTGAGAAAGAATTGGGATTCTTCTTGCACTTCATGGAAGCAATCCCCCATGCCTGTTCTTCGGGAGCTCAGCCACGGTTTGGTACACTCACACTGGCTTCTAACCCCCATTGCTCCTGCCCTTGAACCCCTGTCCTTTGGGGGAGTGGTGCTTCCAGTGAGGTCTTAGATGAGCATTTGCTCCTGCAGGACGCAGAGGATAGTGACACACGTTTGGACTACAGTCCATTAAGAGCCTGGACTTCAGTGCTGCCTCTTTCCTTAACAGTAGAGCAGTTTTGGGCAAAGAGAGAAAAAGCACAAAATAATGGTGCTGTGGGCAAATCTTGCAACCTTTTTGGGTTGCAGCAGTTATCAAACTGGGGTCTGCACTGGCCCCTCTCAAGAGTTCTTCTAGCCCGGAAGTCTTCGGACTCATTTCCTTTGCTGTCTTTGTGGGCTGCAGGTGGAAAGCTGTTTCTGTTGCTGTCCCCTGCCTACGCTCTGGCTGCTGGTCAGCTCCTCCCTCACCTCTGAGGCGGCCACTTGGGGAATCCTAGGCTTGGTGGATTCTTGTTTTACTGGGTGGCGGGGGCCTCCATTTCTAGACCTCAGGATCAATGGTGAGAGGCTCCTGCTTTCCTCCTTGACTTCCGGCCCTGCACTTTAATTTCTCCCACACTTACTCCTGTTCTTCCTCTCTTCCCTATCTCTTCCTCCCATCTCCTTTTCTTCTTCACACCTTAGCCCTTGGTCCTCGGCAGCAGCTCACTAACTCTGATTCCAAGGACATCAAAGGGCTAAGGCCCCGACTCCACAGTTAGATGGCCATTTCTTACTGTGTGTCCTCTGGAAAGCTGCTTTCACCTTCTGCTTGCTTCTGTTCCCTTGTGTTTCCTTGTGACATGAATTCCCACCTCATGAGGCTGTTGGGATAATTAAATGAGCCGATACATGGAAAGCACTTACAGCAGTGTTGGGCAAATGGGAATTGCCCAATGCTAGTTATTTCTGTCTCCCTGCAGCAACTTGACTTTGCTCATTGATTCCATAGGAGGTAATGAAGTTAGTTATTAATCTGCATTGCAAACTTTGCATTATCTTTTCTTTGAACATTTTGAGCAATCTGCTTCAGGAATTGGCTCATATGCCTCGTCCTCCAGGAAGCCTTCACTAACCACTGCCGCTCCTCAAGGCAGAGTTAATGAAGATGGGAAGAGGCCTCCTGAGCGCCCAGCAGAGAAGTCACAGACATTGTCCTGAAGGACATTTATTTTACTGAGAAGAGAACTTCTACAAACCTATTTGTTCTTACTTTAGGCTCAATTTTAACAAGATTGATTTTTAAAAAAAAAAAAATCAGTGGAGGAGCAGAAAGAACAAGAGTAGAGGAGACGCTGCTGGAGAGAAGCCTGACTCTCACAGGGACGAGAACAGAAGGAGGACAAAGCAAACAAATGGGTGCTTGAGTCTGGGCTCACTTGGAGCACTGGAGACAAATTTAGGCAGCAAGGGACATTCCCACACAATTGACCACGACCCACAAGGACACGCAACAGAAACACCCTGCAATGGAAAGCTATGAAGCCCCTTGGATTTTCATGGGATAAGCTCTAAGCCATTCAGAAATGGTATGTGACTTCATTCATTAAGATGCACGTGGACATTTTAACACAAAAACTGAGTTGTTGGTCTGGAGGTGGGTCTGCAGTTTCATAGCTGCATCTGGGTAGGAAGGCCATCTGACATTGAACAGCAGAATGATAAGTGAAAGATATCTTAGGACGTGGAGTCCCTTACCACACTCTTGAACATTGGTGCTAGGGGTGCGGGGCACGGGAGCTGTGTCCCTCTGCCTGCTGGGCTCAGCCTCCTATTTCCATTGTAACATCTTGGGTGTTAGAGTAAGGTCTGATTTGAAGAAAAAGTCCTCAGCTAAATAGCCATGCTGACAGTTTTCTTATGGCCCATGATACAGATACCCAGATACTTGCTCTTAGGAAGCAGTGATGAAGGGCCTCATTCAGGGGAACTTGAACCCCAGGTTCTGGGCTGCACTTCTTTGTACCCCAGTTTCCCTATTTGTAAGATGGGGATAGTCATGGTCCTTGTCTTACTAGGTTGTGGGGAGAATTCAATTAATTAAAAGATGTCAGGTGCTTAGAAAAGTGCCTAGCACAGAGCAAATAGTATTTAGCACTTAAAAATTGAAAAAATTAAAAAAAAAAAAAAAAAAAGAAACTTCACCCAAGCATGCCCTGGGAAGAGTAAGGCCAAGCTTCGAAAAGTGGATTTTGAAGAATAAGTATATTTGCCATGTAGAGAGGGGCAGGACATTTTAGTTGGAAGAGAAAAAGAGGGTAAAGGATCCTATGCTCAGACACATGACCAGGAGGTTGTACAAGGGAGATGCACAGTGTGTGGCAAATATGTCCCTTGTCAGCCAATAGGGTTAGAACACAGTCGGTAGGGAGGTGACCAGGAGCAATTGAGGGTGGGGGAAATGCCTGTGGCTCAGTATAGACTATTCATCTCTGCTTCTTTCTAAGGAGCTGGAACCTTATTCCCAGTGATATCTTTGAACCTGTTTTAGGTCCTCTGGCAGTGCAGTAGGGATAAAGATATCAGAAGAAAAATCATGCTAAGTGAGATAAGCCAGTCCCTCCAAACCAAAGGCCGAATGTTCTCGCTGATATGCGGATGCTGACGCATAACAAGGTGGCGAGGGAGGGAAGAATGGAAGTTCATTGGATTAGACAAAGGGGAGTGAAGGGAAGGGAAGGGGATTGGAAATAGGAAAGACAGTGGAGTGAATTGGACAGAACTTTCCTACGTTCATGGATGAATACACAACCAGTGAAACTCTACATCATGTACAACTGCAAGAATGGGAAGGTATACTCCACGTATGTATAAGATGTCAAAATATACTCTACTGTCACATGTATCTGAAAAGAACAAATAAAACAAAAGAAAAGAATGAAATAATGGCTGTTTCTGAGGGTGGAATGTGAGGCAGAGAAAGGTCAAAGATGGTTCTGGGGTCTCCTGGTGTGGGCAACTGGGTGGAGGTGGTACTGTTCATCAAGATGGGGGTTGGGATAGGGAGCAGGTTTGGGTGGGGAAAGCTGGTGGCAGGCTGGACTTGAAATGGAGGTGGACATGCCCAGCAGGCCGTTGGATGGCTGACTCCGGAGCTCAGGAGAAAGGGCAGAGCTAGAGATCCTGATTTGGAAAACTTCAACTTGTAAATTAGAATAAAAACTTCGGGAGCAGTCCAGTTCATCCAGGGAATGAGTGTAAAGCAATAAGAGAAGGCACAAGAATGCGAGCTGGGAATGTCAATTACCCAGAGCAGACCCAGGAAGGGCTCAGCTCCAGAGCCAGGGGCTGGCAAGGGACCAGACGGGAGGTAGGTAGAGTGGCTTTCCAAGGGCCCTTCCCAGGACCTGCTTGCCCTGATAATTCATCTTAAAACATCACTGCTCTCAAAGGGCAAGAAAGGATTTATGATCTTGGAATCAGGGTGCTTTAGAGTTGGAAAGAATCTTAGAGATTTTATGGTCCAGTGGTTTTATATTTAAAAAAAAGTGCTTAAAGGAGACAACCCTTTTAAAAAATAACCAAACCTTGTGCCCAATCCCCACAAAGGGTAAAGTGATAAACCCAGAACTGCCCCCAAGGGAAGCTGAGGTCGACACCTTCTCAGAGTAGCCCACGTACCCCTCACTCACAGAAGCTTATTGGCACCAAATACGAGTCAAGTCCTGTGCTCAGCTCTAGATATAACTGTGGACAAAACACAATCTCTGCCCCTGGGCTCATGGGTTCTCAATCTTGGTTGCATATTGAAATCACCTGAGGAGCTTTAAAAAATTCCCAGTGCTCAGGCTGTGGGCCAATCAGAATCCCTGGCAGCAAAATTCTAAATATCAATATTTTCTAAAACTCTCTGGGCAATTTTAATGTACGGCTGGTTATAAACAATCTAGTAAATCCAAGTATTTCTGCTGAACCCAAATGGTAGAAGCCTCATCCACACCCTCATTTTGTCCATCAGGGTCCAGAGTCAATTTGGCCTTGGTGGACAATGGAGCGGCCTGGCCTGGAATCTCAGCCAGCGCCTCTCTTTCTGCCTGCAAGTGTGGCCTCAGCCTGCTCTGCACTGCGTGGCCCTTAACCTGGTTGGTCACTGGACTCCGACATTAAGTAAAAATTCAGTGAATGATCTGCATTGTTCTCTCTTGACTGGGACTGTCTTCTTTCTCTGTGAGAAACCAGTTGAATTCTTTCTCTAAATGGGGTGTTCTTCATGCACAATGGGTCTCTTTCACTGGCTATTCAGTCTCTAGTAACAGAGACCAGGGGGACTGCCAACAATCTCCTTATGAAACTGGCATGCTCCTGGCTTTGAAAATGAACCCTGGGCACTGACACCTGGAGCCGCAGGGGCCCCACATTGTGAAGCAGGGGCTGCTCTGATGCCCCAGGGGGAGAGCTGCAGGCAGGCCTCCAGGCCCTTACTGGCACTTCCTGGAGTTCCTCTTCTCTACCTGTTCCACCAAACGCCTGACTCTGGCAACTCCTTGTTAAACAGAGAAGGGCACCAGAAATAGCTGTGAGAACTTGAGTTAATGGAATAACCTCTCTGAGTCTTAGTTTCAGGCTGGGGATGTAGGATTGTTGTGAGAATTAAATGACATCATATATGCAAAATGTGGGGCATTCATTATGTGACAAGGGCTAATAAGCTAAGGTCTTTTTATATATAATGTGTCATTTAATCCATGGAAATAAACCAGCAAACCATTCATTTATAGGCTGTTATTTGTGGTTTGTAAATGAGAATACCAAAGGCCAGGGAAGGGAAGTAATATGTCCAATTGTCACATAGTCATTAAAAGAGCTGAACTTTGAGCTTAGGTCTTCTGCTGTGTTAGTGGTCATATTTTGCCAGATGTTGTTTAGAATTCAGAGGAAAGGGGAGAAAAGATGGTGTCGGGGTTGAAGAAGACTTTTCTTATGACTTTGTGGGGGTTGTAGACAGAACTATGACCTTCAAGCCAGAAACTGAGTATTGAATAGGGGAAGGGAACCCTGGTAGTGGCTGGGGTCCCATTATGTGCAAGGCACTTGAAAACCTTTCATATGCACAATTTAATCCATAGGAATAAATCTGCAAAAGAGATTCCTATGCTGGGAATGAGGATGCAGTAGCTCTGAGAAGGATCACAAAGTAGTATTGTCTTGGGACCAACATCTGTCTAGCCTGAGAAGCGCCTGCTCTGTATTGACCCTGAGGAATGAAGTCACATTCTCCATTTCATTTTTCACTTCCTGCTGGATTTCTTCTCTACTCCCAGGTCCCACAATAACTAAAAAGGGAGGTTTCCTGGGCTGTGTCCTTGGTGGTCAGGTCAGTGGGGAGAATGACACTAATATTGATAATAATAGCAATAACAATAATTGTAAGAATTGTGGGCAAAACACAGTCCTTGCCCCTGAGCTTGATGGTTCTCAGTCTTGGTTGTACATCAAATTCACCTGAGAAGCTTTAAAAAATTCCGACTTCCCAGGCTGTGGGCCATGCCAACCAGAATCTCTGACAGTGAGATCCTAAGCATTGGTATTTTCTAAAAAACACTCTCCAGGCAAAATTGGTGTGCAGCTGAATTTAAACAATCTAGTGAACTAAATTATTTCTACCAAACCCAGATGGTAGAAGCTTGAGCCTTCCACGCCCCACTGAACATGGTGTTCTGAGTGCTCAATATGTTCCGGACACTGTTGTGAAAACTTGATAGGTATTATCTCACTTAATTCCACCACATCCTGTTCAGTTGGGATCATCATTCACCCCATTTCAGGAGATGGGAAACTCTGGCTCAGATCAGTTGAGTAACTAGTCTGAGGTCACACAGCTAGTCATGTAGAGCAGGGATTTGAACCAAGTGCTCACTTGGTGGGACTTGCAGGAAGCAGTTGCTGTGGTGGTTTCTCCTCTTGAGCTGGTGCCCTATTGACAGCTACCATCAGAAGTGTTCCTGAGGGTGTGTTCACTGGGGAATGACTCTTCCACTGTATTTTGAGGAGATGGGTGTTCCTGGTGTGTGGGGTTTTCAGAGTGAATCTGAGAGGGCTCTGATTCCTTTAATGGAGGAGGGAGGACTTCCTTCCCAGGACGTGAGTCTCCTGTGATTTCTGGTGGCCTTGTTCTCATGCCACATCCTGCTCCTCAGGCTGCCTCTGTGTCCCCTTGTGCATCTCTGGTCTCATTATCACATTTTTACGGTTGAACAAACCCATTGTGGAGGGAGAAACTGTGAACACCAAACCTTATGGTGAGAAGCAGCCAAGCTGGGGTCAGAACTGGGTTGACCTGAAATGACAGTTCCCAGCCATTTTCCCATGTGACATCCCACTTCTTGCTGTCCTCCCTCCCTTTGTCCTACAGCCCAAAGATTTCCCATGGGTGGGAGAGCTTGGGGCCATCTGGGTAAGAAGGACAGCTATTGCAGGTGCTCTGTGTTCCCTGCTCAGGCTGTGTGCCCTGCAGCCCTCAAGCTGGGAACGGGGGATCCTGCAATTAGTCTGGAGCTGGGTGTAAATAAGTTACTTGTTTTCCTCCCTCAGCTTGGCAGGAATGACAGTCAAGTGTGAATGTGTGTGCACACGTGTGTCCTGCCTGCCCTCACTTGCTCCTCCTGATAGATAGCTGGGCCTGTGCCAGAGTGTGATTCATTTCTAGTGAAAAACTGACCTGAAGATAAGAATTTACTCCAGTGAGATGGGAGGGTGAGATAATGTGATGACCCCCCCCACACACCAGGAGTTCTCGTGTAGGAGAAGTGAGTCCCAGACTGCGGTGGTGTGAAGGGGAAGCTGGGAAAACATCTAGGGAGAGCCTTGATGCAAATGCTTAGGAGCCCAGTGTCTTAGCTGGCTGTAGAGAGGGGCTGGGGCTGCTGGGACAGGCTTTGGAGGCCACTGGTCCTGAAATGGGCAGAGCCCAGACTTGTGGTGGTTAGCTGTTTTGGATGCCCTTCTTGGAGCTGTATCTGCATTTTTAGTCTTGATTCCCCAGTGGAGGCAGCAGGCTCTGGTTTCTCAGCTCCACTTATAAATCAGTGAGGTAATAGAACTTAGGAGCCTTGAAGACATCTCTTCCGAAGCATCTCCAAAGCAGACTTTGATTTCAAAGGGGGAAATATGAGGAAGCTGGCCCTGAGAGGAGTCCATTCCCATGGCTGGCAGTAGTCAGGGTCCTGGCAGGGTTGGGGTGGTACTGTCAAGATGTGGTACTTTTACCTATCGTTGATGGCAGTGTCATTTCCCAAAAAGCATGTGGGGTCTGGATGTTATTCTTGGTGGCTGTATCAGAAAGTTTTCCATTGCTATAATGTAATACTGGAGGCTGGGTTCTCTATAAAGAGAAGAGGTTTATTTAGCTGACGATTTTGTAGGCATAAATTTATCTTTCCTGCTTCTGGCTTTGGTTGATCCCTCCATCAACCAGCTGTATCAATCACATCATGGTCAATAGGCTCATGGCAAGAACCCATGTGAGAGAGCATCACATGGTGGGAAAAGAAGCCAGAGGGAGACTAGAGAGCAGCCATTCCTGCTCTTTTACAGCAACCTTCTTGAGAGAACTGATTGGGGTGCCATGAGAACTACATTAATATCTTCTGAGGACAGTGCCTGCAATGACAGTCACCTTACCCTAGACGATAATTCTTAAAGTTCTGCCACCTCTAACCACCACACCGAGGACCAAGCTTCTGATGTGACACCCTGGGGAACTAATTACATCCAAATCATTACAGCAGCCAAATTACCATGTCTGACTCTGACCCTCCTGAAGATCTGTGAGCTACCCAGTATTTCTTTTGGGGGGATACCAGGGATTCAACTCAGGGCCACTTGACCGCTAAGCCACATCCCCAGCCCCTAAGCTATTTTGTATTTTATTTAGAGGCAGGGTCTCACTGAGTTGCTTAGTGTCTCACTGTTGCTGAGGCTGGCTTTGAACTTGTGATCCTCCTGCCTCAGCGTCCTGAGCCTCTACCTAGTATTTTTGAAATTTGTTGATGTTCACTTAATGACCTAGTCAATCTTGTTATTTGTTCCATAGATGCTTAAAAAGAGTGCCTATTGTGCTGTGGCTGGGTGGGGCACTCTACAGATGTTAATTAGACTCTGTTGATTGATGGTATTATGGAGTTCTTCTATTTCATGTTAATATTCTGTCCAGTTGTTTCATCAGTTGTTGAGTCAGAACTGTTAAAGTCTCCCACCATAATTATAGATTTGTCTACTTTTCCATTTAACTTCCATTGGTTTTCACTTTGTATATTTTGGAGCTCCATTGTTTGATGCATACCCATTCAGGGTTCCTGTGTCTTTCTGATGATAGACTCTTTTCAGTCACTATGTAATATTCCTCCTGCCTCTGTAATTTTCTTTGCTTTGAAATTTGCTTTATTTGATATTCATATAGCCACCTTGCTTTCTTTTGATCGAAGTTTGTGTGCTATATCTTTTTTCCAACCTTTTTACTTTCAATCTACCTATATCATTATACTTGAGGTAAGATAGCATATAGTAGTTATATTTTTTAATGCACTCTGACAATCTCTGTCTTTTAATCTCTGTGTTTAATTTGTGCATTTAGACCATTTACATTTAATGTAATTAATGTTGTATTAGACCTGAAATATGCAGGGTTTTTTTTTTTTTTTTGGTTCTCTCTCTCTCTTTTTTTTGTTTCTCTATTTCATTTCATCTGCCTTTATGTGGATTACTAAAACATTTTTAGAATTACATTGATTTTTATGTATCTCTGATAACTATTTTAGGGATTGTTCTAGAGATATATATATATCCTATCACAGTCTATAGGTGCTGACATTTACCAGTTGAAGGGAACTATAGAAAGTTATATGCATTTATGTATCTTTACTGCCTCCATATATTAAATATTTCCTCCAAATGCATTGAGAATTACATCAATGTTATAATTTTTGCTTCAGCTGTTGAATAATTTAGGAAACTCAAGATGAAAAAGAAAGACTATCAATTGTTCTCAAAGTTTCACTCTTACTATATTCTTTTTTTCTTCTTCATGTTATAAAATTCCCTCTTGTTATTTTGCTTTCTATTTATAAAAGTTCCTTTACCCATTCTTTTGGGAAAGGTCTGCTGGTGACAGATTCTCTTAGGGTCCTTCACATGAGAATGTCTTGATTTCACATTCATTCCTGAAGTACATTTCTGTTTGAAATTGGTTTCTGAATTGATAGGCCCTTTATTTTAGTATTTGAATAACTACTATGCCATTCCCTTTTGGCTTTCATAGTTTCTGATGAGAAATGTACTGTCATTCAAATTGTTTTTAGTTTATAGGCAAGGTAGTCTTTCTTCATAGGTGCTTTAACAATTTTTTGTCTTAATTTATAGTAGTTTGATTGTGATGTTCCTTGGAATTCATTTCTTTGGCTTCATCTTGTTTGGGGTTTGTTGTTCAACTTCTTGAATCTGTATGTCTTTTGCAATTTTAGGAATTTTCAGTCATTATGTCTTCAATTACTTCTTCAGCCCTTTCCTCATTCTCCTCTCCTTCTGCAACTCCAATGACATGAAGTTGTATCTTTTGTTATAGTTCCACAGGTTCCTGAGTGTCTGTTAATTCTTTCAAACCAGTCTATGCTCTCTCCATTATTCAGGTTGGATTAGTTCTATGCTTTTTAAGTCCATTGATTCTTTCCTCTGCTCCTTCCATTCTGCTGTTCAGCCCATGCACTAAAGTGTGTGTGTGTGTATGTGTGTGTCTGCATTTTGTTATTATTTTTTCATTTTTCCAGTTCTAAAATTCGATTTGGTTCTCCTTTATGTAGTATCTTTGTTTATCAAGATATTCTATTCCATTGATAAAATTTGTTTTTTTTTTTCATTTGCTTCAAGTATGTTAAAAATGTACATTGAAGTTATTTATGATATCTGCTTCAAAATGTTTTTGGATAATTTCAAGGTTTCTGCCATATTGTTGTTGGCACCAACTGACTCTCTTTTACATTCAAGTTGAAAAATCCTTGATTTTTGTTGTAAGAAGTTATTTTCTATTGAAACTGGACATTTTGATAATTGTATCAGGGCACTCTGGATCTTAGTTACACCTTCTGTTTTAGCTGGCTTTTTTGGACAGTGCTCTGATGAGGGAAGGTGCTGCTTTGTCACTGTCAGCTTGGATAGAAGTCCAGCTTCCCATTTGGTGTCTGCTGATACCTGGGTGGAGGAGGGATTTGCCATTTCTAGGGCAGAAATGGGAGTACAAGTTTCCCACTTGGACTGCATTGATATCCCCCTGGCTGGGATTATTGCAGTGCTTTATCACTGATTGTCATGGGTCCTCCATGACACAACAGTAAAGGGAGGTGGCCTCATTATCTCTGGGTGGTGGTGAAGCCCTGGCTTCTCCTTAGGGCTCCTTTGACAACACCTTGGTGTGGGGAGGAAGGGCAACTTGACACCACTGAGTGGGGGTGGAAGTCCAGGCTTCTCATGAGGGCTCCTGGACACTGTGGGTGAGAGGGTGCTTGCTGCCATTTGATGGAGATGAAGGTCCCTGCTCCCCATTTGGCCTTCTCTGACACCACACTGGTGGGGGTGTTTGGGAGCCTCAGTTACAGCCTGGCCCATGTGGGAGTCTAGGTAATGCTCCATTTTGCCTTTGCTGGCCTGGGTGTGGGTAGGCATAGTTTTTTTTTGTGATGTCTGGAGTAGAGCAATGAGTGTCTAAAATTTTCTTTTCTTCCATCAAGCCCCTTTCCTGCTCCTGGGCTGAGAACCACTTTCTTTGGGTTTTTTAATGTCTATGCTCATTTGCATCTCTCAGTTACAGAATACAAGCTTCATTCAGATCTAGAATATATGAAACCAACAACAAACTCAGAAAATTCACCTCTGTGTCATCATTCCTGGGATCTCAAGACCCTGGGCTAGCTGCCTCCTTCTCTGTATCTTTCAGAGTCTTATGATTATTTCATACACAATACCTGTGATTTTTAGATGTACTTAGTGGGAGAGAAAGCAAAGTGCATCTGCATCTTCCCAGAAACAGAAGTCCTAATATCTTTTAATAATGTTGGAACTAGCCATATTGAGTTTTATTGTTTGCAACAAAGAACCCCAATTCATGCCCTATCCTTTTGTGAAGAGCAGGGGTGGAGAATAGCTGTCCCTTGAAGCTGGGCACCTTGGTCTTTCCATGAATTTCCAGAAGCTGTAGCTCTCTGCTTTGCCTATGAATGGTTTTCCTACATTTTCTCCAAAATACACAGATTATCTTCTGAACACATCCAACATTTTAAAATTTTTTTCTTTTTAACCACAAAAGTAAAACTTATTATTTGTAGAAAATTGAGAACACATAGACAAAGAAAACAGAGAATATCCAATATCAGAATAGCCAGTGCCAATATTTATATACAACATATAGGCACATAAGTATTTTATCTTGTGCAGTCAGTTCTCCATACCTGAGGGTTACATATCTATGGATTCAACAAATCATGGATAGAAAATATTTGAAAAAAATTGTACTGAACACATACAAACTTCTTTCTTGTCATGATTCCATAAACAATGCAGTACAATAACTATTTATCTATTTATATTATATATGTATCATAAGTAATATAGAGACAATTTAAAGCATCCAAGAGGATGTGTAGACACTATGTTATTTTACATAAGAGACTTGACATCCTTGGACTTTGGCATAGGAGGGTTGATCTTAGAACCAATAGCCTACAGATATCAAGCATGCACACACACGTATGATATGTTATTTATCTATGCAATAAAAATTTGATTATGCTTTACTTTTGATTTAGTAACCTGCTTTTTCACTTGCTTTTTCAGATATCTTAATATCTTTCTACTCCAATACAGTTTTAGAACATCTCTTACATCTCTTTTTAATGATTACATAATATTCCATTGCAAGAGCATAGTTATTTATGTATATGTTCCCTATTGTAGAACATGGAGATTATTTCCAGTTATTTCCACAAGTCTGAGTGAAACTTCTTTGTAGATAGCCATTATGTACTTCTCTGATTGTCTCAAGATAATCCCTAGAAATGAACTTGCTGGGCTGTAGAGGACACACATTTTTGGAAAAGTAAGCATTTGATACATATCTTTACATAGCCTTCCCATTCTGCTTTTGGTCCTGGCTCTATTTCTTGGAGCTCATTGGGCTCCTGAGTGATCTCATCCAGAGCACTAATGGAGTCCCACATCCAGTCTCCCTTCTTCTCTGTCTATAAACGCTAGCTTGTAGTGTGACGAAACATATCCACTGTTGCTGTACCTCCCATGTTTCACTCACTTGCATCCCAAGGGCCTTTCTCCAGCCATAGCATGGTGCAACTTCCAAACAGAGGTAGCAAGTGTTTTTAAGTTCAGATGTTTGAAGGTCCAGATGTAAGATCTTCCATCTTTCAAGATGTAAGCTAGCCAAGAAGGCAAGGTAGGAGCTGCCTTAAGTCAAGGGGGACTCGTGTCAAGCTTCCCAGGGTGTAGTCTGGGGAGTCCCCAGGCTTCAGGTAAGTCCCATACTCGTCTAGAAAGGCCTCCATGGAGTATAAATGGGCATGTTGTATGTAGAGAGCGGAAGCCTTCCAGTCTCCCAAGGCCTCAGAACACAGAGCCTTGGGCATCTGATTGGCCCTGCAGCATCAACAGAGGAGGAGGAATGACAGGAAGAGGGAGAGGGACAGGAGGGCAGGAAGGGAAGAAGAGAGAAGAGAGAGCAAACAAACCTAGAGCTGGGAGGCCCACGAGGCTCCCTGCTGAGACAATGGTGGAGGGCGGATGGGTCAGTTTTCCAGCACCCGAGGATGCGAGGATACGGTAGCACCCCAACTTGCCAGCCTGCTGCAGGAGCAAAGACAGGGTTGGAGGAGTTACATTCGAAAGCAGAGGCCAGCATGGCACTGAAGCAGAGGAGATAGATTCCTTCTTGCATTGTACACGGGGTGGGGGGGACACGACACCTCCCTCCCATTACACACATATACACACACACACATGCACAGCTGAAACAGGGATTAAAAAGCATTGCTGTTGACTGAATTTACTCGAAAGTAACTAAATTAATAATTCATTAATACATTGACCAGATAGGAAGAAAGTCTATCCAATGGAGGGGGTGGGGAGAAAGAGAGAGGAATGAATTTTTGTGGTCTTTGCATTGACTAAATATTTTATACTTCTTTAAACTACCAGGGCCTATGAAAGCATTTTTTACATATCTCCAAACAAATACTCCTTTTATTTAATTTTGTGTCATATAGGTACAGTGGTTATCAAGCATTTAAAAAATCCACTTTGTCCCAATGAAAAATTTCAAGTTTAGGGAATAACATGTAATGCTTATAAAATCCAATTGATGGGGTGTGGACAAGGCTTCCTATCAACTCTCTGAATTACACAAAGGGCCCTCTGTCAGTAGATCTAGTAGTGAGCAGATCTAGGACCGCTCTGTATGATGGTTCAGTGTGCATCCTGCACAAGTGTGTGGGCAAAGTGCCCCCCATGCATGTTGAAATCTAGCCCGTTTTTCACTTATCAAGACTTGGGCTCTGGCAGAGGGTGTGTCTGTTTGCACAATTGTAGTCTGCTTAAAAGCCATATTTTCACAGAGCAGCAAGCATACAGAGGAAGTGTCTTTCCAAATTCGTCCACCCAGATGGTGATCGTTTGTATATAGGTCATGCAAAGACAAGTGATAGTCCCACGTGAATGCGCTTTGAAGACCATATTGTTTACCAGTACATAGGATTTGAGGTTCCATTTTGAGTCCCCAGTTTACTCATGAACTCCAAAACAAGTTCAGTATGTTTTCTTGTCCCAGACTTAGAACATTACTGCTTAAGTGGGGCAAGGGGCCAATAGCAGGTTGGAAGAGCAGTGACTGACAATGTCATTCAACTGTAGAGGAACACACCAGGCAAGACCTTGTTTGGGCAGAGTCCTCTGCTGTGATTTGTTTTTTTTTAATTGCTGTGATTTTTTGCATGACTATAAATATCAGGCCTAGGAGACCAAGAGATCACAGTAATGATCACTGTTTTATAACCACTAAAATAACTTCCTTATTTTACAATCAGCAAATGATGAACTTGAGAAATTACTGTTTCAAGGTCATAAGGTGGTGGAGCTGGTACTGGAATCTAAAGCTTGCTGGCTCTGAGCCTCGGGTTTGCTAATTCACTGTGTGATCATGGAGGTCTTTCTCCCTGGCCTCCTTCTCCCAAAGACAGATGTTTGTATCTTGGAGATGCTTGAGGAGTGGTCCAATATCCAGGGAGGAGGATGCCTCATGCCACATGGGAAGTCTAGGAATGTGTCACCATGTAATGTCAACAAAAGAAGTGGCTTCTCCAACAGTGGCTTCTGCAGGAAAAAAAAAATGCTTCCTCAATCATCCTTGGTGCTGAATCAGCCCTGGGAGTTGTGTCTGCTTCCTGGGCCACACCACGGCCATTCCAAACAACAATAATAATAACAACACTAATGATGGTAAGCACTGTCATCAGCTTGCTTGGTCCAGGCAGCGCACCTTTGATCTGGGGATCTCCAAGCATGGTGCCAACTTCGACCAGTGGCTAGTGTCATTATCTCCATTTTACAGACAGAGAAAATGAGGCACAAGAAATTTCAGCTAGGGGCTTGAGGTCATGCAAGGCATCATTAGTAGGGACATGTGAGGAACTCAGATTGTTAGCTCTGAAATAAAAGCTCTAGGCACTTAACAGGCTTTTGGTTGAACATGGGTACTTTTTATGAGAACTGTATATTTTTATAAACCATGCTATAAAAGTGAATACCAATCATTAGATTTCATTTCAAACATGTCTTGCACAATCTTAAATACTGTGACAATGTTGCAGATTCTCACCTGATGTGAGTAGCCAGTTGCACATATAGTCCTCTATATTATTCAGGTGGGTCCCCTCCCAGTGGTCCAGGCAGGTGACCTAACCTTTTTTTTTTTTTTAAATCAATTCTCAAACCTGACATTAATTGGCAGAAGATGCAGCCTTGGTGAGCATTTCAGGAGACCTCAATTTGTGTCCAGGCTCTTCTTTGTGCCATATTCGAGAAGAGACTTCAGCTGGCCTCCTCTAGATCTTTGATTGTAATGTGGACGATTGTCATGAAATCAGGGATGTTATGTTTTTAAAATAAACTTATGGTTTTGTGAAAATTCAACTCTACTCCTTTTCTTCCAAACTTCTGAGGTCTCAGAAAAGGTGCCTTTTCTTGGGGTTGAGCCTTTGGAATGTTTCGCATTATCCCACTTGTTGATACGTTGCCTGTTTCAAAGGGTTTCAGACTTTTGAAGCAACAGGATTTGGAGATCAGTGAAGGAAATCAACACCACTCTAGGTATTTCATGCAGAGGGTGATTCACTCTAGGTATTTCATGCAGAGGGTGAGGAGTTAGAAGCACAACGAGCCTTTGTGAGCTACTTTACAGAGATGCATATTCGTATAGGTTAGGCAATAAGTGTTCTCAGATTATGCTGGAGCCCTTTGGTGGGGTAAATGGACTGAAGGCCGAGTCTAGGGGCTGAGAAAGGAAATTATATATCAGTGGACCCTTTGGATCTGTAAGAGGGTCCTGAGGATGTAGTACAGGGGGCTGGAAGGATGTAGAAGGAAGAGGAGCAGAGAGTTCCAGGCAGATTCTACACATCACACTTTTGCTAAGGCCCTAACCTACTGGGGGCTCCCAGAAAGATGCACCCAACTACACCCAATTAAATCATGTATTCTCTTTGGATTGAGCCTGTTTTTGGAAGACATTCTCAAAAAGATCCATCCAACTAGACTGTAGTGAGGAGAAGTAGGTCTGAAATATAATGTCTGAATATTCTGCCTTTGTCCAGAGGCCAGCTGCTGTGGACTTGGAGTTGGAAGATGAATCTGAAATCCTGATTCTGCCACCTACCCACTGAGATTCCTGTGGACTTGTAAAATACAGTTATGCAATCTTGGATAAGTTGCATAACATTTCTGTACCTTTATGGGTAAGATGAAAAGAGAAAATGCATGGTAGGGACTCAATGGACCCAAGCTCTCTGTTCCCCTTCCTGCTCACCTTGATCTTACTCTGCAAAGTAAAAGGTCCACCCTAGAGCTTTCTTCAGAGTCCTAGGTCTCCACAGTTTTCTCAAAGGGTAGAGGAGGTGACCAGGAGGCTGAAAAGCGTCTGGATTCTGTATTCTTGCTTAAAATCAGATCTGTCCCAAGTAAGATGTAGTTTGGGGGAAAAATATGTTCTGCTGCTAGAATAAACTCTGTAATCCTCTGGACTGGCTGATCTTCAAAATATCTAGTCATTAACATATTTTTTAATATTTTATTTTTAGTTCTAGATGGACATAATACCTTTATTTTATATACTTATTTTTATGTGATGCTGAGGATTGAACCCAGTGCCTCACGCATGCTAGGCAAGTGCTCCACCACTGAGCTATAGCCCCAGTTCCTCACTAGCATATTAAAATCCTAAGAAACAGTAAAGTTTAGGAAAATGACTTAAAAATGTCAACACACATGCTAAGTGTGGTGGTGCATGCCTATAATCCCAGCGACTCAGGAGGCTAAGGCAGGAAGATTGCAAGTTCAAGGCCAGCCTAGGCAACTAAATGAGGTCCTAAACAACTTAGTGAGACCTTGTCTCAAAATGAAAAATAAAAAGGGCTCGGGATGTGGCTCAGTGGGTAAGCACCTCTGGGTTCAATCCCTGGTACCAAAAACAAAAACAAAAACAAAAGGTCAACACACTATACATATGTAAAGCTATACTTTTATCACTACAGTATCAGTCCCCATAACCCTTCCCAATAGCTCCCCCATGACCCAGAAGCCCTTTTTTAAGGAGGTTGTGCAGGATAAGGTGAGAATCCCCTGTCTTATGTCTTCTTAGGAAGAATTGTGTTCACAGTTCAACTCCATGCATGTATTGACACAACTATGTCTAATAGAGTGATAGCTCCCTCTCTTTCTCTCTCTTGAAAAAAATTCTCATGACATAATGTTTCAGCCAGGCACAGTGGCATGTGCCTACAATCCCAGCTAGTAAAGAGGCTGAGGCAGAAGGATCACTTAAATCTAGGAGTTCAAGACCAGCTTGCATAGCAAGACCATGTCCACAAGCAAAATGGAAAAAAAGAAAAAAGACATGACATTTCAGAAGCAAGTATAAATATCTTACCATTTATAGAAAAATTTAAACCATGCAACAAATATCCAATATTATCAGTGGATGCCTGAGGAGATGATAAAGGTATAAAATAGATATGGAAATGATGAACTCAATTAGGCTTAGAACAGGTCGGCCTCTGGAAACTGCCCCTGGTGGGGAGCAGATGCTTGAGGAACAGCACGTGAAAAAATGGGCTTTATCTGGGGAGGATTTGGAGGGAAGCGACTCAGGAGACTTGCAGAGACTGCCATCTTAACCTTCTGTTTCTTAGGTTGTATTATGTGGCATTTTTCATGTTACGTGCTTTTGTATGTTTGCATCTGAATTTTTGTAATATGTCATAATTTATAAAAGCCCACCTCAAGTCCTGATGCCTGCCTGCAAGGTACTTGCAGGCTAGAATTGTCACTACTAGCTGACATATTTTTACCCCCAGCAGCGGCACTTTTGGCTATGTGCCTTGGGAAAGTTACTCACCGTCTCTGAGACAGTGTCCTCATCATAAGATAGTGATGAAAGAGTCTCCACCTCACAGAGTCCTTAAGATTAAAGGAGCTAAGCAATACCAGCACTGCGTACCTGAAATATAGTAAGTACTCGAAGCTATGTTTGCATACAGCATCTTGGATCTGCCCAGCAACCTTGGGAAAGATGAGAAAACACAGTCAGACAGGTCTGAGCCAGGAAATGATGTTACTGTGATTCGAACCCAAACACCACCCTTTCTCTTAACCAGGCTGACTGCTACAGGAGTTGTACCATGGAATTTACCTGTTGCCTCCATTTCCCTCTCTTTATCTTCCTCCGTGTCCTCCAGACACCTAGCACTCATGGGACTTGCTGTAGAATGCTGTGTGCACACATGTCCTCAGGCTCCTTCAGTCAGTAGAGTGTTGTCCCAGCTCTGCCCCGTGGCCACCTCCTGTGCCTTTCAACTATTTGCAGAAGAGACCTCTGCTCATCCTCCAGACTCTGCCAACAAAGGCTACCTGCCATTCCCAGAATGTCCTTGGGCAGCGAGGTGCAGAACAAGCAGGTGTGTCCCGAGCTTGGCAGCCATCTTCCCTGGTGTTAACAAAGAGTAATTAAGTCATCCCATAAAAGTCAGTGGCAGAGGCTGAGGTTGTGGTCAGGAGCAGGCTGGGGCAATGCCAAAGCTACTTGGCTTTCATCTGGTCTGCGTCCCTCACATGTCTCTTCCCCAGGCTCAGTGCAGGGGACAAGAACTAATCAGGGCATGAGACGAAGTGAGCTTGGATCTGTGTCCTCCTCTTACTAGCTGAGTGACCTAGACAAATGGCTTAACTTCCCCGAGTTGTAGTTTCCTCACCTTAAATTGATGACAATGATCTTTCTGTAGAGTTGTTGAGTGGCTTAAATGATATAAGGAATTGAAGGCTTTTTTGTATGCTCTGTTACTGTGAGTTCAGATAATGTTTTAAAGATGAGAGGAAAGAGGAGAGTCCTGACACCTGGGCACATCCCATTCCTTGCAAATTGCCCCCCTTCTCCCACCTGACCTCAACTCTCTTGTTGGCTCAAAGCCACTTCTCAGAGCGAAATGGGTTGCCCTGACCCCTGCATGCGCAAAGGTCTCCTCCTCTTCCCTAATGCCAACTCTGAGCTGGAGTAGGGTAGGGAAGGGCAGGAGACCTCACAAATGGATGTTTTAGGAAGGTCCATGGTACTCTTGGAAGAGGCATCCTGGTGAATTGGAATGATGCAGATGTGCAAGTGGGAACGAGGGTAAGTTGCTTAACCTCTCTGAGCCTGATTTTCTTCATCCGTAAGTCAAGAAACATAATGCTTTTCTTGTACAGTGGTCCTACAGCTCCAATGAGATGATGAAGGGAGAGAAGCAACGTGGGATTGGTAGGTGCCTCTCAATACTAATCAAGGCAGCTGTTAATAACTGGTCTGGCAGCCTATCCTCCAGGAAAAATAGTCCCACCAAGCTGGTCCTAGGAGCCACCTCTGTCCATTTATTTCTTTTTGAAACTTTTCTGGATTTTCACTGGACTTAAATTTCTCCTATATACAAATCTCAGGGGTGAGCCACAGTGGAGTTTGCACAGGGATAGACTTGGGCCCCCCT
>PVHX01009498.1:0-64271 GCA_004024805.1 Geosciurus inauris
TTTTTTTGAATAGGTTTTATATTAATATAATTCAGAACTCAAAAAATTCAAAAGGGGGGCTGGGGTTGTAGCTCAGTGGTAAAGCACTTGCCTAGCATGCGTGAGGCACTGGGTTCCATTCTCAGCACTGCATATAAATAAATGAATAAAATAAAGGTATTGTGTTCATCTACAACTAAAAAGAAATTCAAAAGGTACAATGAAGAAGTCAATACTCCTTAACTATCCTTCATGATTTAGTTCTTAGTTCCCCTCCAGGAGATTCTTTTTGTGCCTCACTCTTTTTTTTTTTGGTACCAAAGATTGAACTCAGGGGTGCTTAACCACTAAGCCACATCCCCAGCCCTATTTTGTATTTTATTTAGAGACAGGGTCTTACTGAGTTACTTAGTGCCTTACTTTTGCTGAGCTTTGAACTCACAGTCCTCCTATCTCAGCCTCGCAAGCCACTGGGATTACAGGAGTGTGTGCCACTGTGCCCCACTCATGCCTCACTCTTTAATATACATAGCAATCCTATATGAAAGACCAAGAAATCAGAGGAAAGAGAGAATTCAGGGAATAAAAGTTCCAATAAGAAAAAGAATAAAACATATACCCTGAGAGAGGAGAAAGATTATTACATCAATGAAATAAAAACAATATCCTATTTTAAAAAGGAATATTCATGTTGGGCACAGTGGCACATCTGTAATCCCAGTGACTCAGGAGGCTGAGGCAGGAAGATCACAAATTCCAGGCCAGCCTTAGCAACTTAGCGAGGCCCTGAGCAACTTAGTGAGATCCTGTCTCAAAATAAAAAATAAAAAGGGTTGGAGATGTGGCTCAATGATTAAGTGCTCTTGGGTTCAATCCATGGTACCAAAACACACACACACACATACAAACACACACACACATACAAACACACACACACATATATACGAAAATTAAAAACTCACTTCAAAAAGTTAAACAGTTTATAAAATCAGAGAAAGTAAAATAAAGAGAATAAAAGGATGGAAACTTAGATATAAAAAAACAAGCAAATTAAGAATTCTAGTCAGGAGATCCAACATCCAAATAACAGGCTCCAAATAGATTGAACAGAGAAAAAAGAGGGGAAGAAAATTTTTAAATAAACATTTCAGAATTACTTTTTCTAAAGCAGAGATTTGTTAAGTTAGTTTTACATCATTGTGACCAAAATACCTGACAGGAACAATTTAGAGGAGGAAAAATTTATTTTGGCTCATGGATTCCAAGGTCTTAGAGGACTCCATGACTCTGGGGCCAAAGCAAGGCTAAGCATCATGGCACAAGGGCATGGTGGAGGAATTCTGCTCACCTCATGTGGGCCTGGAAGGGGAGAGAGAGAGAGAGAGAGAGAGAGAGAGAGAGCGCACAGGGAAAATGAATCCCTCTAGGACACATCCCCAGTGACCCACCTCCTCCAGCCATGTCCCCACCTAGCTACATTCAAACTGGGATGGACTGATAAGGTTACAGTTCTCATAATCTAATAATTTCATCTCTTAATATTTCTGCATTAACAGAGAAGTTTATGGGGGGAGGACATAACAAGAGGATATCAATTTCCAGGTCGAAAGCGTTTAACAAGAATATGAATGAGGGGGCTGGGATTGTAGCTCAGCGGTAGAGCGCTTGCCTCGCATGCGTGAGGCCCTGAGTTTGATCCTCAGCACCACATACAAAGCAATAAAATAAAGAAATTGTGTCCATCAACAACTAAAAAATTATTTAAAAAAAAAAAAAAAAAAAAGAATATGAATGAGGAAAGATGTGCCCATTCCAAAGCACAGCATGGTGAACTCTCAGAACTGGAGGTCAGACAGAAGAATCTACAAGCTTTCAGACATGAGAATAGAAAATTGAGTCGCACTGAGTATAACAGATACTCAGCCACATGCTCAAGCAGTATAAATATGATATCAGTTATGTTAGTACTCAGACATTGTACTTTCTTTGCTCGCTTTCATAGGGAATTACCAGAAGAGCTACACCCCTGAAACCGGAATGTAAACCAAGGATGAGGCAGAAATGCAATCCCCAGATCTGTAGGTAGAGTTGCCTTGGCACTAAGCAGAACAGAGGGGAAAGGAAAAAAGGAAAGTGGGAAGGGAAGGGGAACACAGCATTGAATTAAGTGCATGGAAAGAGAAGCCAATAGACCAAGACAGGCATTGGAATCCCTGCCTCCACTTCCTGAGGCCCAGCTGCAATCCTGTCCTTCAGCTTTGTGAGACGCCCATCTCCTTGTAACAAACTCCTTGCTTAACTGGTTCACAGTGGATCTCAGTCACTGCAACCAAGATTCTTCCCAATACCTTTGTTATTCAGGCAATTAGAACCAGCAGCCTCAGCATTACAGCTTGTTAGAAATGCCAAATCTCAGGCCTCAGACATACTCAACCAGGATTTGCTCTTTTTTTTTTTTTTGCTTTTTTTTGCTTTTTGCATGCTAGGGACCCAAACCTGGCCCTTGTACAAGTTAGGCAAATGCTGCACTGCTGAGCTACATCGCCAGCCCCCAGAAATTTGCACTTTAACAAGATTCCTCCCCGGGGTTTTCCATGCACATTACTGTCTCAGAAGCACTGTTCTCATATATCTACCTTGCAAGGGAGGAAAGAGTGTGTATTAGAAATAATAGTAAAATACCACATAGTAGGTACTTTTTAAGGTATCCATATGATGACAATGATGATGATAATGATGATAATGATGACAATTATCAGGATGATTGAACTCAAATTACTTTGGAATTACAGTTTCAGGAAGAGTCCCTAGGAACATAGCAAATGATAGCCCTGCACCAAATTGCAAAAACAAGCACAAAACCAAAACGGCAGAAAGCACATTTATATCACATTTATATCAGCTCTGCTCCAGGAACCTGTCAGGTTAGTTAGCCCAGGTGTCAACATGGAAACCATTAAGAAAAGCCACCTCTCAGGCGTGGCAATTGGCTGTGAGTGACTGACAGTCAGCATCCGGGATGACGCCTGGCTGGGGGAATGCTGAGCTAATGCTCCCCTTCTCAGCAGAGCAAGCATTCTGCCCCTGCACTCAGGAAGTAGGTCAAGAGGAAATATCCTGAGTTAGCAGCTCCTAATTGCTTTTTCAGGCAGAAAACTGTGGCCCATAGGACTGGAGGTGGAAGAGGAAAGAGAATGAAGGAGGTTGGGGGGCCCACTGCGGGGGTGGGGATAGGAAATCACATCCCCATTCTTGGCAGAAACAAGGTTGCCTCTCACCATAGTTTTCCTGGCTCCAGTCCTTTGGCATCCAGCCACTCTCTTTGTGCTAGAGGTTCCATTGACTTTCCAATGTTGAGCAAATTTGAATGGAAGCTGCGATTGTAAAGATTTTAAAGGAAAAAGGAAATGTGCTTGTGCATATTTGGTGTCCCATCTCAGCCCTTGGTGTGCTGTAACTGAAGGATGAATAATCAAGGTTTTGATCTTCCTAGCAATTATTGGTCATTCCCAATTGTCTACCAGTTGCACAATTCTGTACTTAATCCTTAAAAGTTTTTACCAAAAAGAAAGTACCTCAGCCTTCCAAAACCTTACATGATAGAGTCCTTTAAATCATCTCTGGGAGCCAAGCACAGTGGCTCACAACTGTAATTCCAGTGTTTTAGTCAGCTTTTTCGCTGACTAAAAGACCTGAGAAGAACAACTTAAGGGAGGAAAAGTTTATTTGGGGCTCATAGTTTTAGAGGTCTCAGTTCGTAATTGACTAACTCCATTGCTCTGGGCCCAAGAAGGGGCAGAACATCACGGTAGAAGGGTGTGGTGGAGGGAAGCAGCTCAGGACATGACAGTCAGGAAGCAGAGAGAGAGCTTCACTCAACAAGGAGAGAATATAAGCCCCAAAGGCATACCTCCAGTGACCCACCAGCTCCCACCACATCCTACTCGCCCAGACTTACCACTCAGTAAATGCATTCAAGTGCATTAACATGCTGATTAGGTTAAGGCCTCATAACTCAACCATTTTCACTTCTGAATATTCTTGTATTGTCTCACACATGAGTTTTGGGGGGACACCTCATGTCTAAACCATAACATCCAGTGACTTAAGAGGTTAAGGCAGGCTGGGCACAGTGGCACACATCTGCAATCCCAGCAGCTCAAGGAGGCTGAGGCAGGAGGATCTTGAGTTCAAAGCCAGCCTCAGCAACTAAGAGAGGCCCTAGGCAACTTAGCAAGACCCTTTCTTAAAATAAAAAAATAAATAGAGCAGGGTATATGGCTCATCGTTAAGCGCCCCTGGAATCAATCTCCAATACTACATAAATAAATCTATGGAAATCTTATCCTATTCAGTAATAAACTCTACCATCATCGAATGACTGTCCTTATGAAGGTGGCCAGTTATTGACTCTATAGCCACCATTATAGCAATAAAAGGCAAAAAGTAGCCTCAAAACACTTGATAATTGTTTACTATCTGCCAGGCATTTTTCTAAGTACATATTTTAACTCATTTAATTCTCACAACAACCTCAATGGGTTAAATACAATTTAAGACACCATTTTACAGTTGAGAAAGCTGAAGAATAAAGAGATTAAATGAGATCACATAGCTAGTTAGTAACTGTATTAGTCAGCTTTCGTCAAGGTGACAAAATACCTGATACATTCAACTTGAAGGAGGAAAGATTTACTGGGGCTCGTAGACTCAGATTTCAGTCCATGGTCGCTTGACCCTGTCTCTGTGGGCCTACGGTCACTTTGGGCCTTTGGTAAAGCAGAACATCAAGGTGGAAAGTGTGTGGTGGAGAAAATTGTCTCACCTCATGGCAGCTAGGAAGAAAAAAGGGAGAGCAAAGGACTGGGGTTCCAATATCTCCTTCACCTGCACTGATCTATCTATCTCTGTTTGTAGGCCCCAACTCCTGAAGGTTCTACCATTCCCCAAAAGCACCACAGGCCAAGCCTTTAACAAAATGGCCTTTGGGAGACATTTAAGATCCAAACAATAACAGTGGGAGAACTGGGATTCAAACCTAGGTACTCTGGCTCCAGATCTCCTGCTCTTGAAAGTTGGTACTTGATCCATAACAGAGGTACAGCTTGGTAGGCAAGCGGTTGGCAACAAGGCTCCTGCTAACTAATCCCATTTCACCTTAATGAGCTACCTGATTTCAGTTAAGCAACTCAGAGGATATGAGGAGGGGCAAGAGCAGAGGTGTCGGAGGGCAAAGATTGGATGCAAGTCTTGGTACTGCCACTTAGCAAGGAAGGGCACTAATGCTGATTGAATGTACAGCGTGTGTCAGATCCTGGGCACTTTCCAGGTTTAATCTTCCCAGCTGACCCGGGTGACTTTAGGCAAGTCCCTGTCCCTCACTGGGTCTTTTCTTCCCAGAAGTAAAGTAGACCAGGCAATTTCAGGCTTGTTTTGGTTTGTTTTTGCCATGCTGGGGATTGAACCCAGGACCTTGCACATGCTAGGCAAGTGTTCTACCATGGAGCTGTATACCCCCAGTACCTGTTGTTGTTTTGAGTACCAGGGATTGAACCCAGGGGTGCTCAACCACTGAGTCACATCCCCAGCCCTTTTTATATTTTATTTACAGGTAGGGTCTCACTGAGTTGCTTAGGGCTTGCTAAGTTGCTGAGGCTAGCTTTGAATTTGTGATCCTCCTGTCTCAGCCTCCTGAGTTGCTGGGATTACAGACATGCACCACCAAGCATGGTCCTGTTTTTATATTTTTAGTTTTTAGTTGAATCTGACAACAGTCACTGAAGAGTTACTGTATGTACAGGTGCTATCCCAGGTGCCAAGGGGCCACAGAGATGAATCAAAGGCAGACTTGGCTTTTGCAAGGCTCACAGTCCAATTCTTGTTCTCATTTTGTGAATCCTTTTGAGTTGAGCAAGTCATCATTACCCCTTTATTTAAAAATTGGGGAAATGATGTGTAAACATGGAAGTTCACACAGTTCAGCTAAAGCCAGAGAGTAACCCCAAGTCAAGCCCTAGCTCCAGGACTCTTCTTGTTCTTCTCATTCTTCTCTCATCTTGACATCACTGTGACTACAAAGTCCACCTTGAGTTTCTAACTTCCCACAGTCATTTTTGTACCACATTTCTTCCTTCCTTGTCCTGAGAAGCACAAACATACCTCGAAGCCCTACTCTGTTTATTTGTTTGTTTATCTATCTATTTGTTTGTTTGCATTTATGGGAATGGGACCCAGGGCCTCACACATGCTAGGCAAACATTCTACCATTCAGCTACATCCCAGCCCCAAGCCCTATTTTTTTTCATCCAAAGCTCAGCCTAGTACATGAGCAAAGACAGCTACCATATACATCATGACTCATTATCCCATCTGCTGACTCGGAACTGAAGCCTCTTGCCCCACCAAGTAATTACTGGTGAACAGGAAGTCCTTGGTTAAAGATAAGGTCAGTCTTCTGGCTGAGAGGAAGGGGTCAGTGGGCCCCTTCTGTTGGACACCCCTTCTACCACCATGGGCTCCATCAAAACAGCCAGCTCTGTTCCCTGCATACTGTGGGCACTCAACCCAGCTGTAGTGGTGGATTAGCTGCTCTGGACTGCTCTGCCCAACACAGCTGCAGGATGGGGTTGCTAGGCAGGCACAGAGCATGTGGGTCTGCAGTCTGAAGGAAATGACTTCATCCCTCTTGTTTAGCAGAACTGAGCTATGACTAGGAGAACCATAGCACTGAAAGTCTATTCTTTAAAGAAAGCTATGCTATCAAATTCAGCTCTACAATCTGTCCCAAGAACTTCCTTTTCTGTGCCCTGAATTAGGATAGAGGAAGAGGCACAACATCCTCATGCCTTTCTTGAAATGGTGTAAGAGTGAAAAAGGATTTTAGAAATCATTGAATCTAAACAAGTCCTAGTCACACTTTCTGAAGCATTTCCTTGAGATATTTCCCCCATGCCTATTATATCTCTTCCTTGGCAACAACTTGCTCCCAAGGCTAGAATCAGAAAAGACAAAAACTTCTTGAGTTGTTAAAAAATTAAGGACACTGGTGATTTCTGTAGGAGATTATCCCCCAATATCTATTTACCTTCTTCTTCTTCTTCTTCTTCTTCTTCTTCTTCTTCTTCTTCTTCTTCTTCTTCTTCTTCTTCTTCTTCTTCTTCTTCCTCTTCTTCTTCTTCTCCTTCTCCTTCTCCTTCTCCTTCTCCTTCTTCTTCTTCTTCTTCTTCGTACCAAGGATTGAACTCAGGGACACTTAACCAGTGAGCAACATCCCCAGTCCCTTTTTATTTTTTATTTTCAGACAGGGTCTCACTAAGTTGTTGAGGGCCTCGCTAAATTGCTGAAACTGGCTTATGAACTTGCAATCCTCCTGTTTCTACCTCCTAAGTCACTGGGATTACAAGTGTGCACCCACACCTGGCTCCATTTGACCTTCTTGAAGGGTAGTAGAATTTGTGACTGGCTGCATGACTGCCTAGCTAAAATCAGCGTGTCCCAATTTCTCTTGCATTACAGCCATTTGACCAAGGTCTGGTTAATAGGAATTTAGCAGGAACAAGTGTTCTCTTAAAAGGCACATGTCTTCCCTATCCCCTCCTTCCCTCTTTCCCCAGCTGGAAGGTGGACTTTGTGGCATGCTATCTTCAACCATTTGTGTAAGGCAGATATTCTAAGAGCAGAGCAACAAGCTAGAAGAAGAGCAGGTTCCTCACATTGTGGAGCCACCATATCATCTCTGGATAGTTTGCATACAGAAGAGAAACGAACTTCCATCTTGTTCAAGCCATTATCCTTTGGGGCCTTGTTATTGCAGTCAGATTTTTATCCCAAGGCAGCATGCTTTGAGGTGTCAGAACTATTACAACCTCCCCTCATCTGAAGTTCCCCTAGCTCTACTCACCTAGGAGGCAGCCAGTGATGTTATATTCAGTCTCTGCATGCCTGGCTGTGGCTGAGTAGACTAGGGGTAGGTGCTCCCTCCAGGCAGGGGATTAAATTCTCCCTCCCATAAATTCAGAAATGAGATTCAGCCTGCTATTCAATCTCCACTGAATACACAAGCCAACACACACAGAGAAAAACCAAAATGAGAGGTCAGAGGCTAAAGGAAAGGAGCTACAATCTATGAGGGTTGGTATGTGCTTTTTAGTTTCTGGTCCAGACTTTTGTATGATCTTTCTGATCTCCTTGCATGTGGTTCTTGGAGAGACACTGAGCCCTTATAACTCTTGCTGCTTTGGACTTAGATGCTGTAGTTTTGTTGCTGTTAGTTGTAACCAGAAGTGCCTCTCTTCTGATCCTTGTAAAGGATTCTCACAAGCCATGGGGCCCATGCCTCTGCAGCCCACCCTTTGATACCCTGAATCTTTTCCGTCCTTGCAGTGAAGAAGGATCTGAGGTGAACTACATGGACTGATAGATTGATCACCCAGTGGGTTATTGGGTGAATCAATCCATGGATTTTCCAGGAGATACCAAGCAGGCCTTATAGAATTATAGGAGTAAAGGAGACAAAGACATAAGGCCAAGTGTGCCCAGAGAGATTTAATGACATGCCCAAATCCATGAAGTTCAGTTGCAGGACCTGGACCAGATCTCAGGCCCAATCCTCCTTTCCTGCCATCCCTGGCTGGTCTGATTTGGGGAAGACACTGAGGGTCCAGGAGGAGCTCCCACAGGCTAATGAGCAAACTCCCTATGACAAGTTTGTCAAACCTGTCATATCTGTAGCTCCTAGGAAAAATGAAAACTTACAGGTTAGAAAGTTCCTTTTCTGGAACTTTCTAATCCTAAATCTTACCACATATCTTAAACAATAGATTGTTTTTCTTCTATGGAAGGAGGAGTATCTGTACCTCTACCATGTGGATGGCACTCTCCAGGTGCTATTTCATTTAAATCGTACAAGAGACCTTTCCCAGGGTAGGAATGTGAGGTTGAGAAAGGCTAAGTGACTTGCCCAAGACACACAGCTAGCAAGAATGGCACTAGGGAGGAACCCAGATACTGGTCCAGCTGGAACTCAATGTCTTCTTTTTTGAAGGGGTTCTGGGGACTGAAACCAGGGCCACTCTACAACTATATCTTTCTTATTTTTTATTTTGAGACAGGATCTCACTAAGTTTCCCAGGCTGGTCTTGAACTTGGGATGCTCCTGCCTCAGTCTCCTGAGTAGCTGTGATTATAGTCACATACCACTTAGGTGACTCCTGGCTAACCCAGTGTCTTTTAAACATCATGCTACCTCCTGAAGATTCATCCCTATTGATCCCTTTTGCCTTTATTTCCTAGCCTTCTCCACGGGCATTTGCTCATCAAGGCTTAATGTGGGTCACCAGCTGGCCTTGAGACACAGGGAGAATCATGAGGAAGGAGTGGTCTGCCTGGTGGAGCCCATGGGAGGCTCAGCAGATGGCACTCTTCCCTCACAGTCCTGCCCTCTTACTGCCTCGTCTCTGGGGCTTGGTCCCCTCACCCCACGTGTTTCCTTTTTGCCTCTGACCACATCTCCCTCCTTTTTCTTTATATGTTCTTCAGTGCCTATGACCTAACATGATCCTGCCTCCCTCTGATCTTCAACAAAGGACAGCTTGCTTATTCCTCCTAAGTGCTACCTTGTCCACAGAAGTCATCTGGTTAGCTCACTTTTTCTCTTCAGAGAAGAAAACAAAGGCCTCATACCTCAGGGCTCAACCTGTCTGTTTTGGGAGCTGTGTTTGCAGCCAGAGCTGAGTGTCTAGTTCAGATTCCCAGAGGCCTAAGGGCAAGACTATGTCTTTACACGCAGGGTGGTGTGCACTGTCAGCGCTCCATGAAAAACAAATAGCTGTCATGCAAAGACAAGGAAGCTGCCTAGCTTGGGGAGGCTCCTGTCCTGAGCTCAAAAGATGTAGTATTGAGGTCTTGACCTCTGCCATTTAGCACACAAGCTCATGTCCCTAACATCACCCATGATGGTAGAGTGTACCCCTGGGTTCAACATCATGGACCATGACTATGTGGGAACCCTAGGAGAATTCTGCATGTTATGGTCTCTCTGATATTCAGGAGTAAGTGGTTTGTGTGAATGTGTAAAGATGTAGGGTGGAAGAGGACCCTCTCTGATTTCATTGTGGATTATGGAATTAATCTATAGTTACATTTTACTTTCAAAAAATTAGCAATTCTCAAGAAGAGTTATGGGCCCCATTAGGAAGGTACATCAGAATCTCACAGATCCAGATGATAAATGAAAACATGTTATATTTACCATAAGAAATATGATTTTTAAAAAGGACTGACTCAAGCTAGGTACTATGGCCCAAGCTTGTAATCCTAGCTGCTCAGGAGGCTGAGGAAGGAAGATGGCAAGTTCAAGGCTAGCATGGACAACTTAGCAAGACTCTGTCTCAAAATAAAGTAGAAAAAGGGCTGGGGATGTAGCTCAGTGGTAGAGTGTACCCCTGGGTTCAATCCCCAGTACTAAAAAAACAAAACAAAACAAAACAAAAAATGACTTGGTCCTTGTGAAGGTGGTGCTTCTGCCCATTCTTTTCTCTACTTGAAGAATCTACTTCCCACCAGGGGCAGTGGTGCATGCCTATAATCCCAGTGGCTCGGGAGGCTAAGGCAGAAGGATCATGAGTTCAAAACCAGCCTCAGCAACTTAGCAAGGCCCTAAGCAACTCAGTGAGATCCTATCTCTAAATAAAACACAAAAAGTGCTGGGGACGTGACTCAGTGGTTGAGTGCCTCTGAGTTCAGTCCCTGGTACCAAAAAAAAAAAAAAAAAATCTACTTACCCTTCAAAGACCAGCTCAACTTCCTAAGCCCTTTGGAAGTCTTCCTTAGCTCCTGTAGGCTAAATTTGTCCCTCTTCCTCAGTTCTCCCAAAGCATTTGATTCATTCCTCTAGCATAGCATGCACCATGGGATATTACAGAGGGCTACGTGTGAGTCACCCTATGGGCAGCATGCTCCCAAAGCATATGTCTCACACAACTTCACGTACACACTTCAGGGTTATCTCACAGGCAAGAGAAGAGCCCTGCTGATTGGCAGAGAACCGGTGATGGTATAGGGAGCATGTGGGAAGAAAGGACTGAAGAGACATGAATGTGAAAGAGAGAATCTATGTCACAGGGATTTGATCTAGGGTTGGAGGCTACAGGAAGGAGTACTTTAAAAAAATTTTTTTTTTTTAGTTTCAATGGACCTTTATTTTATTTATTTATATGTGGTGCTGAGAATGGAACCCAGTGCCTCACACATGCTAGGCAAGTGCTCTGCCACTGAGCCACAACCCCAGCCCAGAAGAAGTACTTTTAATGGGCCAGAGGTAAATTGGTTAGAAAAAGCTAATGGGAATTTGCTGGGGTAGAAGAAATTCTAAGGAAAGTCAAGGACTGGTTTCCCATTCCAAATGATTGCCCTGACTGTCGTTTGAAACAGAAGACCTTAAGAGCAAGCATGGACTTCTCCAGTGATAAAACCTAGAGGAAGAGAGACAGAAACTAAAGCATTGGTAATACCCTGATCATTGGGATTAACTGTGTCAAGCTGTACAGAGTAACCGGATTGTGTACATACCATTTACTATCCCCCCTATGGCTTATACCTGTTTTCTTGAATTCTGCTGATGAACTATGGACTGCAAATAACACGTATAGGTCCAGGAGCTTGGTCTGGGGAGGACACAAGTCTGGATGCTTGGGTGTTGACGGTACAAATTGTTCAGGGATAGAGTCCTAGAAGATAGTCTCTGTGGGTGCTTGTTTTATTCTAGTGCAAAACGTGGTTGTTCCGATTCTCGGGACAAGGACAGTGACAGTGATACAGGTTACACAGCATCAACAGGAAAACACCCTCAACCCCCTCTCCAAATGGGAAAGAGGTCAAGATGCCAAGAACCAGGACTTCATGTCCATGAGATGGGCTGAGCTACCAGCTCCTAAATTAGAAGCAAAACGCTTGAGTGGTATAAGGAAGCTAGATATTGCTCTGCTTTCTCACCTTTTCAAGATTTCTCTAGAATGGAACGCCCTTCCACACAGTAGTCATTCATGTGACCTAATTCTGAAGACAGGGATGCTTAGTTAAGCCAGTAAGGGATTAAAATTCCCTTTGTGATTACCTGGGCGTCTCTGGCACTTGCAAAGTTAAAATTTCCTCCATTTCATTAAAAGAGTGTGGTCACCTGTTCTTGACCTAGGTCTTCTAATCTCAGCAGGGTTGTTCTAGTGACACCTGGTGTGAGCTAAGTAAACATCAGAAGAAAAACACCAGTGGAAGATTACTGTTAGAGTTTGAACCCTAATTGTCGCCCGAACGCCTGCCTGCCAAAGGCTCTGTTGCCAGCCTGTGATGCTATTGGGAGGTGGTAGAACTTTTAGGAAGTGGGGCTTAGTGGGAGTAAGTTAGGCCTCTAGGGGTGTGCCCTTGAAGGGGATATTGGGACCCTGGCTCCTCCCGATTCTCTCTGTGCTTTCTGACTGCTATGAGATGAACAGCCCTCCTCCACCACATGCTCTGCTATGATAGACTGTGCTGCCACAGGCCCAAAGCAACAGAGCCAAATGGCCATGGACCTCTGATACCATGAGCCAAAATAAACTCCTCCTTGCAAGTTGATTATTTCAGGTATTTTGTCACAGTGGTGGAAAGCTGACTGACACAATTATGTATTAGTCAGAGCACACTGTCCTCCACAAAGGCATCCCTGATCTCCCCACTTGCAACTAAAGCCATGGCCCCTTCTTAGAAACTCTTTCTGATGCCTGCTTCCCTATACTCATCACCTGAGCATTCCTTGTCCCTCCAGACCTGCCTTCACAGCAGCTAATGAGGCAAGTGTCCTGGTCAGCACACAACAATTTGCCTCCCCTTTCTTCCTAGGCTTATAATTAGGGTGTGTGTGTGTGTGTGTGTGTGTGTGTGTGTGAAGCTCCCAAGCTCTGGGGATAAAAGGCTCGGTCTGGCCCTGTTCTTTTTCTCACGGTTCCCTGAGCTTACATAGGTGGCTACTGCAGCAAAGTGGCCCTGGCCTCATGGTGTCAGCATGTTTTCTGTTCTCTTTGCTCATTCCTCAGGATGTTCTGATTTCCTCACCTCAGGCTCTTTGTTTAGCCACAGAGATTGAGCAACAACCATTGGGCAGTGGGGTCAGAGGCCTGCTTCCTGGGAAAGGGCTTCTCCTTCACAGGTCACTCTGAAGTTACTTGTTCTCCGGAGGCCTATGTTGTGCCAAAACCCGGGCACCTGACACTCTGGTTTCATTTAACAAAGGGTAACTCTTTCTTTAGCTCTGCCATATCTGTACCCAGCTCCTATGCTGGTGGTGCTGGACACTGGTCAGGAGTGCAGGTTCTGAGGTCACCCTCTCCGAATGTGTCTCCTGGACCTGCTGCCAGTTGGCTATGTGCACTTGACCTTAACCCCCTTGTAAAATGAAGGTCAGAATGGTTCCTTATCTTATAGAGATGTGAGGATTGAAAGTAATGACTTGTCTAAAGTGCCTGGCATTTGTCAAGTGAGGTCAAAGTGGTTTTATTTTCTGAGAAATGATGCCCCTATGGTCCTATAGTCACCCAATAGGTTCAGATGAACAAGGCTTCCTTGGAGGGCCAAAACAAACCTCTTCTCATGACTCATCTAGGGCTCTTCCTGCCTCAGAGCAAAATTACGTTTCATCAGATAGAACCAGAATATCAGGGTGAAGGCCCAGATTTGGGGACCACCAAGGCCTCAGCACCTTCTGACTGAGCCTCCTGCATGATATGTAAAGTCACAGAGGAGGTGCCCAAGGTTGACCTGGCTGTCCTCTCCAGACAGGACCGTGCTGTGGGGTTGAAGGTCTTGCACTGCCTTCTTAATGATAACTTTGTTTTCCTTCCCTCAATTTAAGGTGATTATATAGTTTATCATGGGCCATTTTTAATCTTTTCTAGAGAAAGGAATTATATTGTCACTTTCTTTTTCTTTTCTTTTCTCTTCCTTTTTTCCTGAGGTACTGGGGATTAAATCCAGAGGGACTTTATCTCTGCACTATCTGCAGTCTTTTTAATTTTTTCATTTTGAGACAGGGTCTCGCTAAGTTGCTAAGGCTGACCTCAAACTTGTGATCTCTTGCCTCAGCCTCCCAAGTCGCAGGGATTGTAGGCGTGGGCCACTGCACCTGTCCTACTCTGCTACTTTCTAGCAGGGAGCTTTGGTCTGGCCATGTCAGGGCAAAACCCCTGAATAAGAGGTCTATGAGGGCTTCTTGAGGGAAGCTCAGAGACTCAGACCTCAGGAGGGCTTCCTTATCCTACCTAGAACCCATAAGAACTATGGCGTAGCTAAAGGTGCCAAATGCAGGAAGCTCTTTTCTTTTTTCCATGTCATTGACTGGTTAGAGTCCACCTCCCGATTCCTTCTCCCACAAAAATTATCAGAAGAGGTCTAGTGGTATATCTCAGTGGTACAGCGCTTGCCTACCGTGTGTGAGGCCCCTTAGGTTTCGTCCCCAGCACAACAACAACAACAACAACAAAAAGGAGAATAAATCAGACTGGAATGGCCCCATATTCTCTTCCCTCACAATCTCCTCTGCTTTCTCTGGACCTTGTTTATGGAAAGGGGTAGAATGCCACTTTACAAAGCACTTCCAAGTTGGCTAAAAATCTCCAGAACCAGGATTGCCCAATATTTGCATGTAGTTTGCACATGTCTGAGACTTCCCTTCAAATATTCATGTTGAGGGACTGGGGTTGTGGCGCAGTGGTAGCGTGCTCGCCTAGCACGCGTGAGGCACTGGGTTCGATCCTCAGCACCACATAAAAATAAAATAAAGATATTCTGTCCACCTACAACCAAAAAATAAATATTAAAAAAAAAAACAAAACAAATATTCATGTTGAGTTCTTCTATAGCAAAATATGTGTCCTGGAAAGGATCTGCGTTTGCTTCAGGCTTTGAGGTCCCTATGGCTTCTGTTTAGGACATACACATTCATTCTCAGCTTTATCATTCTGGTTGGGTAAATGCATAAGCCATTTAGTTTTTCTGGCTTACAAATTGGAAATAATTTCCCCTATCTTCTACATAAGATTGTCATGAGGATTTTGAAATGAGCTAATAGAAGTAAAATTATTTCATAAACTTCAAAGAACAGGTAAAACTTTCATATATTATTCTTATCATTTTTAACATTCTTATCCTTTTAACATTTTTATCATTCTTTTACTCAAAGATTAATAGTACTCTGATAGTCTGAAGGTGACAGGGGAGAATCTGATTTATTGATTTAATGTCAACCGGCATAAAAGCCCCCTAAGTCCCTCTCTGAAGTTTTCTAGGGTCCTGGATGGCAGCAGCCTTGTTCTGTCAGTACACCTATCTAAACCTGTAGGAATTCCCAGCTGGACCAAGAGAAGTTTCTGTCTTGACTGCAGCAAGTGGTTAAAAGTCTTATGGGAATCAGTGGTGGGGCTGGGATGTGGGAGTGTTGAGAAGGCAGTGTGCTGTCTGGAACCTGAGAGGAATTTCAGGACTGCAGAGGAATGTTAGGGCAGAAAGGGACTTAGTAGTCAATTGTGCCCAGTCTTCCCATTTCACAGATGAAGAAAGTGAGGTTCAGAGAGTTTCATCAAGGTTCGTCAAGACTCCTGGGGTGCTACAGTCAGCCACTTGGGTTGACTCAGTGAAGGTCAGTTCAGCAGCACTGTGGCCCAAGGGCTGCTCAGTCAGAGCACTAGGCTCCTAGGAGACTACAGTGTTGGATCAAGAGCTGAATTGACTCTTACCCCAGACATTCTGTCTCAATCTGCAGAGAAAAAGAGGCTCTTGGCCTCACAAGGTAGCAAAAGGCAAACATACTTGGTTAACAGGAGCCCTTGAGAAAGTGACAAGAGAGCAGAGAAACTGTAAACACTCTCCTCCATGTCTTGCCTTAAGCCCACACCTGGTTTTAAAAGTTTGAACTGCCGAAGCCTTGAATAGTCTCTCAGAGCTCCGTGAGAGCCCTGCTCAGGTGCAGAAAAACTGGCCTCTGGATCCCAATAGACAAAAGATTCTTAGAAAGGTCAGACTTATTTCTGACAGGGCAGCAAAACCAAATCACAGCACTTTCAAAGGTTGTGAGCCTCATGGAGGATTAGATAGGGAGTAGGGGGCCAGTGATTTCTTTTGAGGGGAACAGTAGCCAGAATGAATGGTCTAGGAGGGAGGAACTTTGTTCTCAGGACTGGATTTAACTCAGCAAGGATTTATCAAGAGTTGAGGCTGTGTCCAGTCCCAAGCTGGGCACTTAAGGTAGAGAATGCAGAATAGGTTTGACTTGGCACCTGCTTTCAAGGAGATTGCTAGGGATTTAAGACTCTTACACATGCATTAAAAGAGAAAAAGCAGAAGCTATGTTAAAGGTCAAAGAGAAAATGTTCTGGAAGGAATGAGAAAAATCAGTGTAGACTCACACAGTTCAGAAGGGCTTTGTAGGGAAATCACCACATAGGATGATGCTCTTTAGTAGTAGTTAGAGAAGGAGGATGGAGGATAGCCTGAGCAGAGGTGGGGATGAGCGTAGGAATGCTCCCTTCCCAAACTCACTTGTGCATAGGCTGTGAGCTGAAATCAGAATTTTAAATAACACTCTGGCCCCCAAGGGTTGAGTCTTGCCTACAGAGTCTTCTTGAAGCTTGGAAGATGTAGGAAAGATTCCATTGATAGAGAGGGCCTTAACATTACTGGTAAGCTGTGGCTGGATTCAGAATGATTCCTTGGGTTAAAGGGGTAGCAAGATAACTTAGGCTCTTTTCCTCCTTGGATTTCTGAGGACTGTTGCCATCATGAATGACACAGTAACTATTCGGACCAGGAAGTTCATGACTAACCGACTACTTCACAGAAAACAAATGGTCATTGATGTTCTTCACCCTGGGAAAGCAACAGTACCTAAGACAGAAATTTGAGAAAAATTAGCCAAAATGTACAAGACCACGCCAGATGTCATCTTTGTGTTTGGCTTCAGAACCCATTTTGGAGATGGCAAGACAACTGGCTTTGGCATGATTTATGATTCCTTGGATTATGCAAAGAAAAATGAGCCCAAACATAGACTGGCAAGACACGGTCTGTATGAAAAGAAAAAGACCTCAAGAAAACAGCGAAAGGAACGCAAGAACAGAATGAAGAAAGTCAGGGGAACTGCGAAGGCAAATGTTGGTGCTGGCAAAAAGCCAAAGGAGTAAAGATTCTGCAGTGACTTTATCTGTGGTGATGGCGTGAATTTTTCATGAGGATTAATAAACTGTAAAAGCTTAAAAAAAAAAAAAAGATAACTTAGGCATAAAGAAGATCCAGGAATCCTGAGCCCAGTGAGCCTGGAGAAAAACACTACTGCATAGTGATTACCATCTCAGGGTCTGGATTTAAGGCTTGGTTTTGGATCTTATCTCAAGCTTTTAGTAATCATGTGACATTGTCCTTAGCCTCCTTCAACTTCAGTTTCCACATCTGTAATATGAAGTAATAATAATTCTTAAGTCACAGGCTTATAGAAAGGGCTAAATGAGGTAGGGCTTACCCCACAGTTTGGCACCCCCAGCTCATGACAGCTATGCCACACTTTGTGTTCCATTTTGTTGCTAAAGTCTGGTGTGTCATGTGGTTGTCTCTCTTGTCTGGCTGTTTATTAGATCGGGCAAAGGCTAGAGAGTCCTCTCTTCCTCAGGTGCCCTTAGTGACAGGAGAGTACAGAAGGGGTGGGTCTGGGAGACTAAGTCCATTGCACAGGGACGTGAGCATCCTGCTAGTGCTCAAGAGATATTCAAGAGTTCTGGGTTCTGGAATAGACTCCGCTCTACTTCACTAAGGGCTTCATTTAGCTAGCCCACAGTTTCCTCATCTACAAAGTGGAAAACTTATATTAGACCAGTGATTCTTACTTCGTGGAAAGAGGTGGAGGCCCTCAGTTACAGATATGGGTCTCTGAACCCAGATGCACACCAAACATTGCCAATAAACCAAATAAATAATGTATGTCACACACAGATGTTGTGCTAGTATTCAAATGCTCTGCTAAACTTTCTAATTACATATTTAAAGTATTATTGAATGCACTGCAGCCTTTTATCAGCATGCCATCTTTCCTTTATGGGTACTCAAAGTACAATTATTATTACTTGGAGGAATCCAAAAATGGTTTTGAAGTTTTAAAGAGGTACTTGAAAAGTTTGGCTCCAACTGGATCACATGAAGGATATGCTCCACCTTTCCTGGACCAGGGCTCCTGATTCCAACCTAACAAACAAGCACTCCTCCCCTTTTAGCCTCAGTATTAGGCTAGCAGGTATTAGAATAGGTTCCCCTGTAGCCATAAAGACAAGATGGAAGGGGGAAGGACAGGTCAGAAAGATAAATGTTACCTAAACAGAGAAAAAGACAACTTTTTAAAGAAAACCTGAGAAATCCTCGGGTTTCTATCCATTTTCAAAACGTGACCCATCACTTCCCTGTATTTGTCATTGTTTCCCACTGCACACATGTTTGCCGCACACGGGAAATGGGAGGAGTTGGAATGTCCTCCGAATTCCCCTGACACCCAGTTCCCACCTTCATCCTCTGGTGAAAAATGTGTTGTTTTGTTCAATTTTTCAGGAGGTCACAGACCCTTTCAGAACCTGATTAAGGTTGTGGACCCTCACCCTGTCCCCTACCCCAATTTCATGAGGTTCACCACCCTTGAAGCCATATACAACTTCATGGGGATTTATAAACCTGAAATTAGGAAATTCTGCATTTGCTTTCCATATCTTTAAATTTACCTTGTCTTGGTTTCTCATAGATAACTCTGTGGAGCTTGAAAAGTGCCATGGGACCTCTATGTGTCCCATTTCCCACACTGCTGCTGTAGGCATCTAAAATTTTGGAAGACAGGGTCAGCACAAGGCTGCATGCTCTAAGGTGGAGAATTGCAAAGGCAGATTTTCCCTCAAGGGTAGGTTCTCTGGGTCACAGGCATAAGGTGAATGAAATCAAGATAGGGGCTTGGGAACAGAGTCTATTTGAGAATCAAGAATCCCCCCAAATCTGGGAATGGATGTGTATACCTGTCGTCTCAGTTACGCAGGAGGCTGAGGCAGGAGGATTGCTTGAGCCTAGGTATTCAAGACTAGCCTGGGCAATACAGTGAGACCCCATCTCAAAAATAAAGAGAATAGAATAGAACAGGAATCTCTCCTGATGATGCACCTTTTGTAGATTTCTATTCTAGGCCTGCAGACGTGGTCCGTGACATGGAAGCTGCCCCCATCTCTAGGCAGGACCTCCTAGCTTCCCATCTCCTCCTAGTCACTTGCTGTCCTCTCCCCTCAGATCCTGCATGAAGACAATTTTTTCTAGGGTGCATCTTCCTGCTTATCAGGGAAAGTTTTTTCCCACCCACACAAAGATTCACTCTTTTTGTCGTCCAAACTCTGAATGTAAAAGCCCAGTGGTTATTTACCACCCTGAGCCCAAGCTCAGTTGGCCCCAAAGCATCTACTCTTGGACTTGGTTTGCATCCAACATGTTTCTTGAGACAAATGAGAAGGCAATTGTGTGGAGAGATCAGGGGAAAACCAACAGGTCCACCAGTGATAGATGGTTCAGGCAGCTAGGCAATTTGTACAAGGCAAAGGTTAATTCCCCAAATACCAGGATGTTGGGTAATATTGCAAAGAATGAAATTCATTGCTATTACAGTCCTTCCTCTACCCCTACCCGAACTCTATGTCCCATCCTTTTCCTCTCCAGTGTGCTATGCAAATGACTCATTGTTCTCTATAAGCTTACTCCACTGAGTTCAATTCTATCTTGGCTTTCAAGGACCTTAAACCTATGGCTGTCTTAATGTCTTTACAGGTTGTGTAAAGGTGTGAGCACTTCTACACATTCAAATCCCTCTTGTTAAGTGTTTTATTTTTTCCTTTGGTGTTGGGGATAGAACCCAGGGCCTGGTGCATGCTAGGGTAGTGCTTTACCACTGAGCTGTACCACCAACCCTTTGAGTTTAAAAATTAATTTATCTAATAAGTATTTACAGAAATTTAATTAGTTTAGCATATTTGAATGTGAGGATACTAAAGATGTACTGAGATCCTAAGATATAGGAAAATATATAAGTGAATGAGATTTTATTCTGCTTTCAAGGAAATTGAAAAACAAAGCATATTGTATGTGTGTATATATATATACACACACACACACACACACACATATATATTTGTCCTAGCTTAGTAATTGTCACATAGCAAGTGATATTTAAGCTGGACAGTGAAGAATGGGTAAGACTTGGAGAAACAACGAGAAAAAGGCATTGCAGGCAGGAGGAAGGCCTAAGAAGAGCTTTGGGAACAGTCGGGTAGGCCTCTATCCAAAACAGCAACTTGTTCCATTTGGTGAGAATGAAGAGAAGGGGAGTAGCAAGAGAGAAGGTTGGAAAGCTAGGGTAGATTCTATGGGTGACCTTGAATGACAGGCTTAAGAGGAGTTTGGGACTTTTAGGGAGACCCCTGAGGGTTTTCCAGCAAAGGAGATCATGATGATCATAGCAGCTGGGTCTTAGAAAGATTACTTTGATCATGCTATGGAGGCTAGATTGGAGAAAAGAAAAAAGAAAGAAAAGAGATTGGGAGGTGGCATTAGAAAGCGTCTTAAGAAGAGGGACCTCTACAGGAAACTTTTCCAACAAGCTACTTCTTGCCAACAAACCAAAAGTGACCTTGACCTCTTTTCTCCATGGTTCTCATGTCTGGATCTCTCATGAGGAGCAGGACAGTCTAGTTATTAGGAGCAGACTTTGAGATCTATTATATATAAATGAAATAATTATATCCAGCTTTGTTGGAAAGGTTAAAAGGCATAAAATTTATTAACACACATCATAGAGGCAACAGAAGCAATTAAATAAATGTTTGATATGATAATCATTATCCCATGATTCACATTGTAGATATGTGTGTATAGAGCTAGGATCAGGGATTGGGGTGTAGCTCAGTGGTAGAGCACTTGCACTGTAGGCATAAGGCTCTGAGTTCCATTCCTAGAACTACAAAAACAAAAAGTAACTTCATAGTTTTTCTTTTCTGAGTCGGGGTCCTTTATTGAATTGTAAGCTGCTGGAGGACAGGAAGTCAGGTTTTTTCTGTCTCGGTGCTTGCATGGCTTCTTGTTCCAATTAATCAACTAACAAATATGAAAAAAAAAAAGACTAACATGGCAGGTGAGTGACTGGGTTGTAAAATTTTCACTAAATGTAGAAGTATCCATCCCTTTGAATGAGGACTGATATTTTCTTGCCCCTTATTCTCAGAAGTACAATCACTATAACTTGGCAGATATAATGGGAGATACTGAGGGATGGGCAACTCTGTCCTCCAGACAGGGAATAAAGTCCAAGTTCCAGGTAAGGTTTTCAACTCAGTGGTCCTAGTAGGCATTAACTGGAAGTCACTAAGGTCTCTGGGCTTATTCCTAATGGGCCTATGCTCACTATGAAGAGTTATTGTATAAAGATTTTCTGCTATCTAGCTGGCATCCTTCATGGTAACCTTGGCCTTGACCTTCAACCAGAGCCAGGTTAGCAAGGAGGCAGTGTGAACCAAGAGTTAGTGCATAACAGCATTTGGATTTCTGGGCTCTTTTTCTAATCCTTGTGCCTGTGTGTGTACTAGTGCACACAAGGATATGCCAGGGATGGCGCCCAAGGCCTTTCACATGCCATGTGCGCACTCTACCACAGAGTTACATCCCCAACCTCTCTTCACAATTCTTTTGCCCAGAACTAAGAAACCTTGGGCAATCTCTTCTCTCGCTGCAGGGCCTAATAATCAAGGTATCCCTAAATATTGATGAAATACCTCCTTCCAACAAAGGGAGTCCTGCATTCTAGGACCTTCTAGGAAGGTTGAGACAGTGGATCTGGCTTCAAAGAATTTCATTCCAGATGAAGGAGAAGAAGAACAGAAAAAGGAGAAATATGATATTGTGGTTCAGAGTATAAATAACAGTCAGGCTTTGTGGTTCAAATACTGGTTTTCTCACTAGCTGACACTGGGTCATTACTTAACTTTTCTGCATTTTTGTTTCCTTCTCTTTCTTTCTTTTTTTTTTTGGTACCGGAGATTGAATTCAGGGGTTCTCGACCACCAAGCCCCACCCCCAGCCCTATTTTGTGTTTAATCTAGAGACAGGGTCTCACTGAGTTGCTTAGTGCCTCACCATTGCTGAGGCTGGCTTTGAACTCGTGATTCTCCTGTCTCAGCCTCCCAAAGTGATGGGATTACAGGTGTGCGCCACCATGCTCGGCTTGTTTCCTTATTTCTAAAGTAGAAATAACAACAATAATTATCATATAGAGGTACTATTAATGGTTAAGTAAAATAATTTGTGTAAAGTGCTTAATACAGTATGGCCCCTAACAAGCACCCAATATCTGATAACTATCATTATTAAGTTTAATAATAACACTCAACCTAGGAAGTAACATGGCAATAGAGAATTTTCCAGACCATCCCTTTAGAATTATTTTTTCACCCCTTTAGGATTTCAAACTTTTGCTTCTTTTTGTTTATTTTAATATTTTTAATTTGTAGATGCACATAGTATCTTTATTTTATTTATTTATTTTTATGTGGTGCTGAGAATCGAGTCCAATGCCTCATAGGTGCTATGCAAGCACTTTACTATTGAGCTACAACCCCAGCCCTGCTTCTTCTTCCCCTTCTCCTTCTTGGCTAAGAATTGGACTCAGTACCTTGCACATGCTAAGCAAGTGATTTTAAGCATTTTCTGTCTCTTTTTTTTTTTTTTCCAGTATTGGGGATTAAACCCAGAGGTGCTCTATCACTGAGCCATATCCCAACACTTTTTATTTTTTATTTTGAGAAAAGTTCTAAGTTGCTGAAACTGGCCTAGAACTAGCAATCCTCCTATCTTATTCTCCTGAGCCACTGGGATTTTAGGTGTGTGCCACCTTGCCCAGCTAAGCTTCTTGATAAAAGATCCTGCCCTTTGCTTTTATAGATCTCCCAATACCTACTCCTAGAGCCTTGCAATCAAGCAGGTGCTCAAATATTTTTTGACACTATAATTAAATACATTTCTAATACCCATACAAATGGAATAGGTAACTAGGAGAATTGGGACAGTTAGACTGGTGTAGCTGCATGGTTAGGAAGTCTTCATGGAGGAGGTGAGGACTGATTGTGAAAGCCTAGAATAAGTTAGGGGTTCAAGAGAAGCAGGGTGGTCATGGCTGTGACACATGCACATTAAAGGTGGTGGCACCAGGGTGCCCAGAGCCTGGGATCTGAGTGTGGGCCTGGGAGAGCAGGGCTGGAGGTGGAGACAGAATCCCCTCGGGCAGACTTTGGGCCAAACATCAGAGGCCCATCAGCTGTTCAAGAGGCCCTTGCCAAAGTCTCCATCTGCAAAGCCAAGTCCTGTCTGTCCTCTCAATTCCTCTTTCAACACCCTGTGCCAGTTAGGAGGCCTGGGAGTGAGAAGATTGACCAAGGAGACAAGGAGCTGGAGTCCAAAGATCAAGTCCAAGTGTGTGAAAGGAGTGTATGATCCCTCCACAGTTTTATTTGACAACCCTCCCCCCGCCAGGCTGAGCTGGAACACTTGTCTGGGTGGAAAAGGTGCCACATGTTCCCATGCTTCTGATAGAACTGTGTCATGATACCTATCTTCAAAGAAAGTGAAGTGCAGAATTTCCCCCCTTTTAAAAAATTCTGATCCTCCTCCCTTTTTAGTGTTGAAGATCAAACCCAGGACCTTGCACATGCTAAGCAAGTGCTCTGAGTTACACCCCAGCCCTTTTCCCCCCTCTGTGATACTCTGAAAATCTCCATGAGGAGTATATCTTCCTCTCCCAGAGAGTGGGAGCCAGATAATTCCTTTCCTGTATGTTTCCACATAGCATCACTTTCCATGAACATTTGGCACACAATGGATGATCTTCCTGTCTCTAGTGCAGAATAAATAGCATAACTGTTAATAACATGTTCTTGTTTTTCAGACAGGGAAAGGAAAAACACATAATGACAGTAATGCTTACACAGTAAGTGTGAATCCCTATCCTACATGCTGTTCATGTTTAACTTATTTGATCCTCACAACAGTCCAATGAGGTAGGGACTACCATTATCTCCATTTTTCATACGGGAAAACAGGCCTGAAAGTTGAAGAACTTGCCTAAGATCACACAAGTGGTAAATGCATTGCACGAGTAGCTACCTGGGATTTGAATCTGACCCGTGGTCAGCCCCCCAGGTAATGCCACCTGGTTAAAGGCAGCAAAGGTCTGATGATAGAGGAGAGCAGGACACACCCAGGAACCCTGCCTCCCAGGTCCCTCCAAGCAGTCAACCTACTCAAGCCTTCACAGACAGCCCAGGTGTGTCATTGCTGTCCCTGAAGTCCCCCACCAGTTCCTGTCCTCAGGTAATACAAGATGGCAGAATGGAATTTTACCAGACCATTTCCAGGTTCCTTCCTCAAGAGACTGGGAACACTCTGGGCACTGCCTGCCTTTAGGCAGCTTTTTTATTTTTTCCATTTTAAAGAAAGTGGTAAACACCTGAAAATAGAGTTTTTGAAAGAAAGTGACTCTTCAGTTATAATTATAGCAGAGAGGTCCGCTGCTTTCTATAAGCAGGGAAACTGTTTCTAAATATAGCCTGCAAAATGCAGCCTCCAGCCCATTCCTTTCTTCCCTGGAGGGCTGGGGCCCACACCCTGGGCGGCAGTCTCCCTCAGGAGTGGCCACACTCAGCCTCGTTCCCTGCCCCAGCAGCCTGTGGGGCTTTTCCTGCCTATCCAAGTGTGGGATGGGGAGAAGAAAAGGGTCAGTTTTTCACCTAATGTTCTGGAGGAGAAAGAGGGGCTTCTTAAATATGTGCAAGGATCAAGAGTGCTTTTGAAAACATTTAAAAATGCCTTCCAGCCGGGCGCGGTGGCTCAAGCCTGTAATCCCAGCACTTTGGGAGGCTGAGACAGGAGAATCGCCAGTTCAAAGCCAGCCTCAGCAACGGTGAGGCGCTAAGCAACTCAGTGAGACCCTGTCTCTACATAAAACACAAAATAGGGCTGGGGAGGTGGCTCAGTGGTTGAGTGCCCCTGAGTTCAATCTCCAATACCAAAACATAAAATAAAGTAAAATAAAAATGCCTTCCACCTTTGACTGAGATAGGAATTAAGCCTGTGAGTTCTCAACAGGAAAAAGTTGAGGCATAGAATAGAAGGTCTTTTGTAGCAGGACTTAGCAAAAGTACCTGTCACAGTCTGAGGACCCGGGGCCTGCTAGCTCATTTTCTATTTGTAATCAAATGGCAGGCACTTGAGTATGGTACTCAACCTAGCAATTTGGAGATGGCAATAGGTATGTATGTAACAGAACAGGAAGGATACTCTCTGGACAAAAGTTCGGAAAGAAAACCAAAACGGAAGACAGTCCCCTACGCCTCCTCTGGACAGTCTCTAATGACCCTTCGGAAATGTTCCAGCCATGCACGGGCATCTGCAAATTTACTCACTTGAGAGTTGTTTTACTTCTTGATTTGTGAGATCAGAAATGAGAAATGCAAAGACATCTGTGTGTGTGTGTGTGTGTGTGTGCTGTTTTTTAATCACTCTAACTTATAATCCCCTTTCTTGGTCTTCACCCCAATTTCAGTTATGCAGAAAAGAAGCAAGTAAAAAACTAAAAACAAAGCCAAAGCATAAAGCAAACACAGTTTCTAGGAAACTTCACCTGAAATACCTGGAAGGTTAGAATTCGGTATGAACAGGGTACAACTCCATATTTCTGAGTTTATAGCATGGCCTTGAAAATTATAGATTTTCTCCCCTTTATGATTATTCCAGACAGGCATGCAGATGAGAACATAACCAGATTGTGAGAATGTCCAAGATATTTGGTAAGGATGCTCAAGTTTGGGGGAAGATCAGCTGAAATAGCAATTTGTGGGTGGAATATTAGCAGGCTGCAGAATTAATCATAGAAGAAAGAGACTTTGAGAGACAGAGGAAGATGAAAACTGAACTCAGAGGTAAGATATGGGAAAAGATTCAGCAAAGCTGGAGTCCTGTGTACTCAAGGTTTAAAGTCTTCACCAGCCCCAGGGCTTCTAAGGCACCACCAGTAAGTAGAATAAGAGATTCCACTCAGCAAAAGCAGACAGGAAAACAAATCTCTTTTCTTTGTTTTCCTGGTTGAAAACCAAACACGGTAGCCATTTGATGAGATTCCAATGTCAGGAGTGTTCAGGCAGGGAAAGAAAGATAAAAAGGCAGCCAGCCTCTGACCACAGGGGAAATCAGACTAATGGCTCCTCACATGCCTTCCTCCAGTACTGTACTCTGGAATGTTCTCTGGGTGTCTGTGAAGCCCCCCTAATTCTAGCCCACAGGAGACTTCTTGCCTACTGTCTCTTTCCTGTGACCCCAAAATGTCAACTGGCAAGGCCCAACATTCCTGTCTGGGACTGAGCAGCTTAAACCACTTGTGTGAGTCACAGGTAATTTTCAGCTGTTGTGGGAAGGATAGGGTGAAGACAAAGTATGAGGTCCTGACTGAGTCTTAGCTCTAGGGGAAAGGAGTTGGGGAGGGGGAAGTAGGCTCTAAAGGGCAATTGCAATGTCCCCCAGTTTTCATGCACCTTCACCAACATAAACAAATTCCCATTGACCCACTAATAGCTTTAGAAAACTTGACCTTTTGTAAAAATGAAAAAACTAAAATTACAGCTCTGCCTGTAGCTTAAAAACTTGACCAGCTGAGGAGAGTGCCAACCCAAACTAGAACCAAGCTTGGAAATTTCATGCCATGTTTAGAACAAAAGGTTAGTGGGCCATGTTGAATTTGGGCAAGATCTCACAGGATCTTGGATCTGGTGCATTTTCTGACAGTAGATTCCAATCAGAGAAGTTGAGAAATATACCTCAACCTGGCATTGGGCATGGGACAGAGATCTAGTTCTTTCCTTTTCAGGGAAGTCTTATGAGAACTGAATCTGTTCCTGTCTTGTAAGCTATTCTGCTACTACTGAAGTTACACATTCCTTTGCTTCTTATTTTAAAATCCTCCATAATTTAGTGCCACCCCACCTATTGACTAGTACACTTTCATATACATGCTCGTGTCTAGTGAGGTGGGCCTTCTCCCAGTCCTCAGGTGGCTTCCTCATACCTGCCTTTGTGTTTCAATACTCAGTATTTTTTACTTTCATCCCTGAATCTGAGGTTACTCTTAATTTCTTTATTAATTCCCATAGACCCTACCTTTGGAGAATTTGCCAATTATGTCAGTTTTCATCTTTCTAAGTAATTACCAAGTCATTCCATGAGATATATGTATACTTCCCCAGTAGACTGTAAGTCCCTATGACTTTTATGCTGCAGTGCTTTGCTTAAATTGTGCTTGAAAAATAACTATTTTTGCTTTTTTTTTTTTGTACTGAGGATTGAACCCATAGGCACTTAACCACTGAACCACATCCCCAGCCCTTTTTTGTATTTTATTTAGAGATGGTCTCACTCAGTTGCTTAGGGATTCACTAAGTTGCTGAGACTGGCTTTTTTTAAAATTTATTTATTTTTAGTTGTTGATGGACCTTTATGTTTTATTTATTTATACGTGATGCTGAGAATCAAACCCAGTGCCTCACACATGCTCAGCAAGCACTCTACCACTGAGCTACAACCCCAGTCCTGAGGCTGGCTTTGAACTTGTGATCCTCCTGCCTCAACCTCCCTAGCCACTGGGTTTACAGGCATGTGCCACTGCAACTCGTGATAAATAACTGTTGACTAAATGTAGTTCTTCTACAAGTTAAAGCTAAACAAGCCGGGCACGGTGGCGCAAGCCTGTAATTCCAGCACTTAGGGAGGCTGAGATAGGAGAATCGCGAGTTCAAAGCCAGACTCAGCAACGGTGAGGCGCTAAGCAACTCAGTGAGACCCTGTCATAAAAACATAAAATAGGGCTGGGGATGTGGCTGAGTGGTCGAGTACCCCTGAGTTCAATCTCTAGTACCAAAAAAAACCCCAAAAAACAAAAACAAAAAACAAAAAAAACTAAACGCACATATACACAATGATCTCATTCCAATCCTGTGAGATTTCAAGACAACATGACGTGGGACCTCTTAGTTTAGAGACTACAGAGAATGGTGGTGCCTCAAATAGTAAAGGGATGAGTTCACGGCAGAATTCAATGCCTTCCCAATCCTGACGTTTTAAATGCTTATCTGAAAATTGGGTATCTTCAAAATGCTGCACTCTTCATGTCATCCAAATCCAGGTCACCATAATTTTAGATTCCTGAATGCTTAAGATGTTTCCTTCTCAGTCTTATCTTTAGCAGAGAGTGTGCAGATAGATGAGAAAGAGGTTGGAAGAAACCATATACTACTACTACTATTACTACTACTACTTCTTCTTCTTCTTCTTTTTTGTTGATGGACCTTTATTTTACTTATTTATTTATATGTGGTGCTGAGAATCGAACCCAGGGCCTCACACATGCTAGGCAAGAGCTCTACCACTGAGCTACAACTCTAGGCCCCATATTCTTCTTAAAATGAAAAAGAGCAAACATAAAAGCTAGTAGAATACAATAGAGAGTGCAGAAAAAAACCCTCACATACATGGTAAATTGATTTTCAACAAGGGAGCCAAGATCATTCCATAGGGAAAGAATGGGTTTTTTCAAGCAATGTTGGTAGAAAAATTGGATATTCCCAAACACAAAAGAATGAAATTGGACCTTTACCTTATGCAAAAATTAACTATAATTGGATCAAAATCCTAAACTTAAGAGGTAAAACAATAAATCTCTTAGAAAAAAATATAATGGAAAACATTCACCACTTTGGATTTAGCAGTGATTGCTAGACCATGACAGCAAAAGAGCAGGTTACAAAAGAAAAAACAGACAAACTGGATTTCATCTAAATGAAAACTTCTTTCCATTAACGGACACTACCAAGAGAGTGAGAAGAAGGATGGTGATGTGGCTCAGCAGTAGTCTACATGCTTAGCAGGCACAAGGTCTTGGGTCTAATCTTCAGCAAGAGGTGGAAGGAGACAATACACATAAGGAAAAAAATGTTTACAAATCATATATCCAATAAGGGATTCATATTCAGAATATATGAAGAACTCCTACAACTTAACAAAACACCAAACAACCCTATTCACACCTGTAATCCCAGTCACTCGGGAGCCTAAGGCAGGAAGATCACATGTTCAAGGCCAGCCTGGACAATTTAGTAAGACCCTGCCTCAAAAAATAAAATACAAAGGGCTGGAGATCTACCTTAGTGGTGGAGCACTTACTTAGCATGTGTGAAGACCTGAGTTCAATCCCCAATACTGCAAAAAACAACACAAAACAAAATACAGAAATAGGCAATGGACTCGATAGACATTTCTCCAAAGAAGATACACAAATAGCCAAAAAAGTACACAAAAAAGTCTCAACATTATTTGTCACCAGAAAAATGCAAATCAAAATCATAATGAGGGCTGGGATTGTGGCTCAGCGGTAGAGCGCTTGCCTCGCATGCGTGAGGCACTGGGTTCGATCTTCAGCACCACATAAAAATAAATCAATAAAGATATTGTGTCCACCTACAACTAAAAAATATTTTTAAAAAAATCATAATGAGATGCTACTTCTCACCCCTCAGGATGACTGCTATTAATTTAAAAAAAAAAAAAATTGGCAAGGATGTAGAGAAATTGGAATCTCCACATGTTGCTGATAAGAATGGCAAAATGGGGGGCTGGGATTGTAGCTCAGCGGTAGAGCGCTTGCCTCACATGCGTGAGGCCCTGGGTTCAATCCTCGGCACCACATACAAAGCAATGAAATAAAGACACTGTGTCCATCTACAACTAAAAAAAAAAAAATTAAAAAAAAAAAAAGAATGGCAAAATGGGGGCTGGGGTTGTGGCGCAGCGGTAGCACCACATAAAAATAAAATAAAGATATTCTGTCCACCTACAATTAAAAAAATAAATAAAATTTTAAAAAAAGAAAGAATGGCAAAATGATGTAGCCATTGTGGAAAACAATTTGACACTTCCTGAAAAAGTTTAACATAGAATTACCATGTAATCCAGCAATTTGACCCCTAGAGGTATTCCCAAAAGAATGGAAAGCAGGGATTCAAACAGATACCTATATGCCAACTCTCACAGCAGTATTATTTGACAGTCAAAAGTTGGAAACAGCACATGCCTGTAATCCCAGTGGCTGCAGAGAGTAAGGCAGGAGGTTCACAAATTCAAAGCCAACCTCAGCAATTTAGCAAGGCCCTAAGCAACTCAGCAAGACCCTGTCTCAAAATTTAAAAATTAAATTAAAAAGGGTTGGGGACATGGCTCAGGATAAGCACCCCTGGATCCAATCCCTGGTACAAAACAAAAGTTTGAAACAATTCAAGTGTCCATCAACAAATAAATGAATAAACAAAACGTGGTACATGCATACAATGGAATATTATTCAGCCTTTAAAAAATAGAAGAAATTCTGATGCATGCTACATCATGGATAAAGCTTGAAAACACTGTGCTAAGTGAAATGAGCCAGACATAAAAGGACAAATATTGTATGATTCTGCTTATGTAAGTTACTTAGAATAGGCAAATTCAAAACAGAGAATTCCCTAGGTTCCATCTCCAGAAAAAAAAAAAACAAAAGATGGAAAAAAGGAAGGAGGACGAAGGAAGGAAGGAAAGAAGGAAATAGAATAAAGGCTACTTAGCTGGGGAGAGGAAGAATGAGGAGTCATTGTTGAATGGGTACATGAACAACATTTGGGATGATAAAGTTCTGGATATGGATATCGGTGATGGTTGTACAATACTTAATATAATTAATACCAGTGATTTGTACACTTAAAAATAGCTAAAAATAGATAAACCTTGTTACTATATTTTACCACAATTTTTAAAAATGGAAATAGAGCCTGAATCTGATAATAAAGGAAAATACCAGGAAAATCCAAAACAGTACATCATTCTCTGGAACTGACCTATACTTTTCAAAATATCTAGGTTATAAAAGGACAAAAAGGACAAAAACAGTGGGTAGGGTGCTGTTACAGATCAACAGAGACTTAAGAAAAAGGACAAGCAATACCATGGGTAATCCTTGATTACATTTTTTAAAAATTTTTTTTAGTTGTAGATGGACACAATATCTTTATTTATTTATTATTATGCAGTGCTGAGGATCGAACCCAGTGCCTCATAGGTGCTAGGCAAGCACTCTACCACTGAGCTACAACCCCAGCCCTACATTTTAATTTAAAAAAAAAAAAGTTATAAAGGGTATTGTGTGAACAATTGGGAAAAGTGAATATGAACACTAAATCATTATTAATTAATTAATTACTTTATTTATTTATTTTTAGGTGTTGAGGATGGAACCCAGGACCCCATACTGGCTAGGGAAGCACTCTACCTCTGAGACACACCCCAGCCCTGCAACATGCTTTCAAATGGAAATAATAATAATAATAATAATAATAATAATGTATCTCTAGAAAGAGAAAAATGTGGTAACATCAATGAATGTAGGTGAAGAATTCACAGGTATTCGTTGTACTAATCTTTCCATTCTTCTGTATTGAAAATAAAAAGAAGACAAAATGGGTTACTCATTCTGATTGACAAGTGACCAGGGAAGCACTGGCTTTCTGTGAAATCAGTGAGCAAAATATTGATCTCGTTGCCACATTGGTTCATCCTCTGTTGAACTCACTTGAAAAGGTTCCCAGAGGGGCTGACATGGATTATTGGAGATGGAAACAGATGCTTCCTTCTGCCAATTGTGATTCCCCACTGTGGCCCCTTACTCCCTCCCAGGGCTTGCTTCTCTGCCCACCCACAGCTCACTGTGCCACCCACCTTGACCACTTCAGGATCTACAGGGCTGTCTTGTGTGTGCCCAGGTTGTTAGCTCCCAAGGGCAGGACCATGCTCATTTCTTTTAAGCGTCCTATCTCAACATTCCAACCCCTTGCTTTGTACAGAAGAGCTAAATACATAGTGAGTGCGTAGTAAATATTTTTCTATTAATTGATCATTAACTAATCCCATCATTATAAAAAAGAAAGACATATATGGGAATATACAGGGACAAGGTTAGGGTCGAAAAGTTTACCCAACTAAGTTATTAAAAGACTGTTGGGTAGGACCTTGTGGAAAGAATGCCAAGTGTAGGATTTGACACAACCTAATTCTCTGTGGCAACCAGATGTTACTGGCTTAGGTAGTGATTACTGCTTAGGGGTGGGGTAAAAGAAATACAGCCTTGGCGAAAGCTTATGAATACCTAAGCACAGTATGTCCCCTGCTTGGCCCTATAGGGCAACTGTTGTCTCATCTCCATGAGTTCTTCCCAAGGAATCAGGGCCAAACCAAGGATTAAGAACCTCAAGAAGGGAGTTCTCATTCTGGCTCCTTGAGCAGAGACACTGCCCTGGGGGACCTGCACCAACTGTGATTCAAGGAGAACAAGGCTAGGCTCTATGAGAAGGTGGGAGCAAGACCTGCCCCCTGCTTTGTTCCAGAAGGAAGGTGCTGCCCACACGCTGAGCAACCTGCAGAGCTCCCAGGTCTGCTGCATTCCACCTCCAGCCCAGACACCCTGTGCTGCTGTTGCAGCTTGTTAAGGGAGTGTAGACTTGTCCTTCTTGTCTTGAGTAATTTTTCAGCAAGGCTGGAAGAACTAGAGGGTAAATTTCCTCCCTACTCCAGCCAGGGCTTCCAGGAGACAGACCCTCATCTTTAATATATAGTCAATATCTTGTTATTTTCTATTAAATCAGATCTTTTAACTGGCCATTGAGTATCATACTAGTATTGACACTTAGTTTCAAATCAAATTGAATATTTTTTACATAGATTCTTGGATTGGTCTCTGAAGATTTCATGTAAGTCCTAAGATTCCCCTCCAAAATTACAAACTTCTTGGGGAATTATGCTGTGTGCTGTTTTAGGAATATGTAAATTATCTAGTGCATATTCATGGTATGCAATTCTCTGCAACAGTTAAAAATAATAAGAGGGTCTGAGGACAATGGCCCACGCCTGTAATTTCAGTGATTTGGGAAGCTGAGGTAGGAGGATCTTGAGAGTTCAAAGCCAGCCTCAGCAACTTAGACTCTGTCTCAAGATAAAAAATAAAAAGGTAAAAAGGACTGGGTATGTAGCTCAGTGCGACAAACAAAACAAAACAACAACAATAATAGGGGGTTACAGATGTAGGACAGTGAATACATACAACCCTGGGTTCAATCCCCAACAACAACAAGATGGATCTACATATTCTGACATAGAGAGATTTCCAATTCATATTATTACTGTGCAAAAGAAGACAAAGCCATTAGGCATAGTAGGAAACTCTTTAAGTAGAAGGAACTAATAAAAGACACAAGGGCCTGGGCCATCCTTCCTCATATACTCCTAGTCACAGACATTTGTTACAAACTAGTGTGGTATAACTCAGTAATTTAGTTTTTTTTTTTGAAAGGAATTGTAGTTACTGTCAAATAACATATCAGGCAGTTGGCATAGGATTTGACACAATAAGTCACACTTACATAGCACTTACATGGGAGAGACATTGCTCCTAGTGCTTTACATGAATTATCATTTAACCTTCACAATAGGGTCATAAAAAAATGAGGCACAGATTAAGTAATTTGTCTTAGGGTAGACAGCACAGCAAGAAAATGGCAGATCTAGGATTCAAACCCAAGTCCAGTTCTAGAGCCTATATGACTAACCACTGTGCTGAAGGTGCTCAATAAATGTACCCCTTTCTATACCCTCTGTTTTTTTGTTTTTGTTTGTGGTTTTGGTTTGGGTTTTTTTGTTTTGTTTTGGTTTTTTTTTTTTTGGTACCAGGGATTGAACACAGGGGTGCTTAACCACTGAGCAACATCCCCAGCTTTTTAAATTTTTTTATTTACAGACAGGATCTCACTAAGTTGCTTAGGGCCTTGCTAAATTGCTGAGGCTGGCTTTGAATTTGCCGTCCTCCTGCCTCAGCCTTCCAAGCTACTGGGATTACAGGTGCTCACCACAGCACCTGGCCCTTTCCACACCCCTTTCCTCCCTTTTCTTTGTTTCTATATTTTGCATGTGCCTCCATGATAGCACTCTGAACACTGAGAAACAACAAGAAAGAAAGAAAGAAAGAAAGAAAGAAAGAAAGAAAGAAAGAAAGAAAGAAGAAAGAAAGAGAGAGAGAGAGAGAGAAAGGAAGGAAGGAAGGAAGGAAGAGAGAGAGAGGGAGGGAGGGAGGAAGAGAAAAGAAAGAAAGAAAAGAAAGAAAAAAGAAAATCCCTAGCCTTAGCCAAATATATGGCTCCATCCTTCAATGAACTTGAAGGTTTGAGGTACCTCTAAGGAGCTACTGATGCCTTCTGGAAACTATGTGAGAGTTGTTCCTGAGGGAATATGACCATTTGCTGTGACTGTATTTAGTCATGTAATATACATAGATCTCTAGGCAAGGACCCTGAGAACAGGTTTTAGGCCGAGTCCTAGATCATATCAAGTAGAAGCTCAGCTTAGTACACAAGGCTAATGATGGTCTAGGCATATTAAATCACTGAAAGTGAGAGGTTGCCCTGATAACTCTTTGAGAAATGTAGGCATAAGGTATAAGGTTTCTAGGACCCTCAAACCTTGGCTCCTCAAACCCTGAGAAATTAAGATGGATGCTACCTGAAAGCAAACTAGGAAGTTTTATCCAGGTCCAGATCCCAAAATGGTTGCTGGAAATAACACTGTATTTAGTGCTGTTTGGGATTAAATCAATGCCCCTCAAATTTGCCAGACCTATTGTCACAGCAATATGTATTCCCTGTTCACACATGGAATGTTTGCTCTCTAGCAGCCAAATGCACTTGGAACTGGCAATGATGATCTCATAAAGCAGGAAAGCTGAGCAGTTAGTCAGATGATTAACATGTTCTTGAAATGGAGGAGCTGAACATCACTTAATGAAAATATCTGAGCATTGCAGACTCAGGAGTTTCCAAACTCAGGCAACTTGGGAACCATCATATCCAAAGTCCTTCATTTTGCAAATGGGAAACTGAAGCTTTTTAAAAAGGGAGATATCAGGACTTCTGGACTAAGAAAAATTTAAAAGTAGTTCTTTCAGTTGAGTTCATTCTGGAGCAAAAGTACTGTGGGCTTCTCCCTGACTCCATGGCGTTAGTACCAGCTGTAGTCATCAATTCATCTCAGGTGCCTGGTGACTTCTATTTTCATCTTAACAGTCAGTTTCAATTTTTATTTTATTTTTCGGATTTGTTTGGTTTGGTGTGGTCTTGGGACCTTGTACATGCTAAGCATGCACTCTATTACTAAGCCACAGTCCCAGACTATTTTATTTTTCTTAATCGGCTTCCTTTTCTACTCTAGAATAGAACATTTCATTTATAAAATAGAATGTGTTCCTGATTTTATTTTTGTGTCCTGTATTATGTTTACTTATATGTAAAAGGAGAATCCTACCCTTCTCCCCTCTGGCTGCAGTGTTGCAGACTGCTCCCAACAGCAGAACCGGAAGAACAGAAGGCTGTAGATAGGAAGTGAGGGTTAGATGTGATCTGCATAAATTATCTGCATACTTTGTGTCTAGAGATTTTAAGGTAGGGTCCTCCAGGTGGTTTTCAGGCCTTTTTCTATGTAATTATGCTTAGGAGATGAAATTATTTGACAATCTGCTTGTACTGTTTTCAAATACTAAAAACCCAGCTATCATCCTACTGATAATTCAGCAACAAAAACCTTGCTTCCCATCTGTACAGTGCTTTTTGGTTTGCAAAACCACCATTTACATCTTCTCAAACAGACCTACCTTCTCACTTGATAAGAGATGTTCTAGGGATATAGGAAGTTTCTATTATGTCCAGAAAGGAAGGATAGGACCCAGGAGGTTGTTGTCCTTCTTGAGCACGCTGAACCTGGTCCCCTTTTCCCACTACTGGCTTTCTCAATTCTCCAAATTGTTTAGGCTGATTTGCAGGTAGGTTCTGGACAAAAGCAAAGCCTCAGTTTTCTCCAAAAGGCTAATAGGTGAGCAGGGGTCATGAGAAAGGGAGGAAGGTGTGCCCCAAGCCAGGATGTTTCTCTTGGAATTCAGGAAAGAATTCCAAGTTGCTAGTTTCTATCAGACACCTAGTGCTAAAGGCACAGTCTGTAGTGGAAATCTTTTCTAACACTGCCTTTGAGGTAGGTTATTTCCTAGTCTGGCCCAGAAAATATCTGTCTTAGAGGACAACGCTAGAGTTAGAGTCGAATTTTAGTCTTTGACATGGTCCTGCAGAGGCCTCACCCAAAGGCAGACAAAACGTGGGCTGTGAATTTCAGGTGAGTCCCTTGATAGCTATGAAGTAACTTTTCTGAACTTCAAGTTTTCTCATCTGTAAATTGGGGTTAATGATACTTCACCCTGAAAAATCGGAAAACAATGTAAAAATGCTTGCTCAATACAAAGCGCTCAGAAAGTGATAGCTGTCATTATTAATAACCTAAGGGAAGCCTAGGGGAAACTCAGCAGGAAATCAAAAACTCTTCTGCGAAAAAAGGAACCGAAATAGCCCTGCTGAGCTCCACCCACCCCTGTCAGCAAGCTTTGCCGAGGGGGCCAGGCAGGAAGAGGACTCTGCCCTCCCCCAGCCTGAGGCTCGGTCCTGTGGCCCGCCCACTGTCCCTAGCGAAGTCGGAGCAGAGGGCAGGGCTGAGCTGCGAGTGCATTCGGAGTTGTTTTGCTTTAGAAAAGGGTGAGGGGTGCCCTCGGCCTTCGGCTGGGGGAAGAAGGTGGAGATAAAGCCCTGTAACCAAAGCTCAAGGCCAACCCCCTAGGCCCCAGGGCCGGATGGGGGGAAGTGTGGCCTTGGACCGACTGCCCCTCCTCTGCTCTACCTAGGTCAGCTGGCTCTGTTTAGCAGGCTCCGACCCCTCCTGGTTGGGACTATGCGGGCCGCAGATCCCGAGACCCCGCTCCGCGCCGACCCGCGGGTCCGGATCACCGGCCTCCGCCTCCTCCTCCCTCGGCCCGCTCCAGGCCTCCGCCTCCCTGGCCAATGCTCTTCGGCCTGGCCGCGGCCTCTTCCGCCCTGCGCTGCCCCTTCCGTGCGCCAGCGTGGGCAGGGGGAAGGCCAGCTCTCCCGAAGTAGCCTTCAGAGGCCACGGCCTCTTCCTCATGAAAAGAATATTCACATTCCCAGGAAGGCCTTGGCGGTGAATACGCCCCTGAAGGGCAGGCAGGCTGCCCGAGGCACACCATAGCCCCACTGTGCTGGGGCTGTCCCCTGGGGCTTTCAGAACCTCTATCAAGGTTAGGGCTCCAGGGAAACAGTGGGCCTTTTCTTCCATTCAGAACCACCCCACCTGAGGCCCTAACTGACCCTCCTCCCTTACAGCTTGTTCAGTGGCTTCTACTGTTTGCAGACTTCACAGGAGCGCAGCCTAACTCAGTATTTGTAAGTACTCAGAAGAAATGCTTGCATTTCCAGAAATTCCAGCCTTCAGGCCTAAATCAAACCCAGCTCCACAGTTCACAAACTAGGTAAAGGGGAAATGAGAAGGAACCCTGGATTCAGGAACACTGCTGTGCAAACGCAACTTTACACAATGTCTTCTCTCTTAATCCTCACAAGACCCCGAAAGGAGTGTGTAGCATATTCCTGGGCTGGAGAAACCAAGGCTCTGAGAGAGTAAGAATACAATAGTTGGGCTGGTGGTGCAGCTCATGGCAGGACACTTGCCTAGGATGCTTAAGGCCCTGGGTTCCATTCCTTGACACACACACACCCTTGCTGCATCGCACCCCACCCCCACCCTGGCAAATTACAACTACTGAGAGTCTGGTTTGCAAGCAGCCAATTCTTGGTGACTCAGCTTCATACCAGGACACCAAGTAGTGCCCAGATTCAAATCCCCCTGAGTTCCCTTGTTTGCTTGGGGAGCAAACTCAAGGACAACAGATGTTCCTGGAGCAAGGTTAAAGTTCTTTCTAGCAGAGGGTGGGAAGAGGGAGGTGGGTACTTCCTACACACAAAGAGAGTTCCCCATGGGGTAACAGTAATTTGAGCCACCGTTTTCCACAAGGTACACATCCCACCCACCACCCCAATCCGCCCCCACCTCTACTGCTGAAAATTGAACCCAGGGCCTTGTCCATTGAGTGCTCTACCACTGGGCTACACCCCCCAATACTGCATGCTGCTCTTTGCAATCAGCTGAATGTTCTTACTTTCCTCCCACATCTCTTCTGGAACCCCCTTCCCCTCACATCATGGGAACAGTCTGAGATTATTCTCACACTTTTGTGGGGAATCTTAAGTTACCAACTCATCTTTCAGGCCTTAATTAACACTTCTCCTTGACTCCACAAGCCTCCTGAGGCACTTTTACTTCCCTTTTTTTGATAGCCCTCATAACAAGACCTGTTGAAATTGGAGGTAAGTAGTTACCAGAGTGCAGGAACTGTGTCCTGACTGTAACCTCTGCGTTAAGCTGAAATTCCATGATCCAGCTCCCAGGGTGCCAGTGTTCCCCAGGATCACCATTTGAAAACCATTGAACTAATGTTTGGAAGTAAAAGAAAGGAAAAAAGGAAACTTGGAGACAACTGTAAAAACCTGACATTTAAACATCCTAACAACCACCAATGGGTGGTGTGGACCCATAGTCCCAGCTACTCTGGAGGCTGAGGTAGGAGGATCACTTGAGCCCAGAAGTTCAAGGCCAGCCTGTGCAACATAGCAAGACCTCTATCCCCCCAAATCATAATCCTGACAACAATAATAGTGGTTATCGTTTAATCAGTGCTGATTTATATAACAGTTTTCATTCTAAGTATACCAGCATATCTGAATCACCTGGGAAATCTCCTTAAAATGCAGGTTCTGACTCAGTACATCTGGGTTAGGGCCCAAGATTCAGCTTTCCTGAAAAGATCCCAGATAATAGTCCATGGATCATAATTTGTATAGCAAGGCCTTGGTGTGTGAATTAAGTAAATAAATAAATAAATAAATGGTCTATTTACAATTAATAAATTATTTATATATTTATTTGTTTATTTATTCTTGCATTTGGGATTGTATCCCAGGGCCTTGCACTCTACCACTGAGTGACATCCCCACCCCTGATTTTATCCTCTTAATAACTTATGAAGTTGGTTCATTTTACAGATGAAGAAACCAAGAGATTACATATATAAGTGTCAAAATAATGGTCTGGGTGTGTAGCTATCTCAGAGTTAGAACGCTTGCCTAGTTTGAATAAGGCCCTGGGTTTGATCCCATACAGAGTAAATTAACTAGATCAATTTAAAAAATATTTAAAAGACTGCAGGGCAGTGAGGGAAGGGAGAATATGGGGGTAGTGTAAAATTGTAGAAAGAAAGGTTCTAGGCAGAAGAACTAGTATTTACACAAAGCCTGGCATGCAGAGGAGGTGGATGGGGATTATACACAGGCCTTTTCCACTCAAGACACACTGTGTTCACAGTTCTTGGGGCTATGAGCTTTCCAAAAGTCCCCAGTATTTGAGACCTGAGGAAAAAAATATTGACACCTACATATGAAAACTGAAATTTAAATTAATAATTCCAAAATTCAAATCATTAAAAATCCTTTCAAAAGTTTTACATTATAAAATGAGCAATATTGATATATTTGAATACATTGGATAAAAATTAGTGAGCAATATTGGTATATTTGAATACATTGGATAAAAATAGGGTAGGGAAAAGAACAGACTAGGCCACGGCTATGTTGAGTTTGGATGTAATCCTGAGGGCAGCTGAGAACCACCAATAGAAGCAGAGTAATGTTCTCTGTGGCTGCGGTGAGGAGAATGAATTGGAGGCAGGCCAGCCTGGAGGCCCAGCAGCTAGAGACCAGATAGGCAGTTAACATCTTTCAGACTGAAAGAGAATCTTTCCACGGTGCCAAGATTAGCATAAAATGATAGCATTATACAACCCAATTATTATTTGATTTCTCTAGCATCAGTCTGACTCAGCATTCTAAATTTACTTAAGATTTGAGGATGAGGGTTTTGCAAATCCTTCCTCATTAAGGCCAATGATATTACAGTCTAGAAGACAGGGGCATATGTTTTAAGTTCGATAGGTATGAGTTTGAGCCTCTGCTCTGCTACTTGCTACCTGTACAACTTTGCACAAATGACTTCTCTCTGAGTGTCAGATTCCTTGCTGGGCATAATACTCCCCTCATAGAATTAAAGGAGGTAACAATGTATATGTAGTGCCTCTCACAGAGCAGGTACTTATAAATAAATGACATCATCTATGTGCCATTGTTTGGAGACCTAGTTTAGTTTTCTGTAGGAGGGAACAGAGAATGGGGTGAATAATTTAATCTTTTATCAATTGTCTGAGGTAAAATTAATATCCCCATTGAACCAGGGGCAGAAAGTGGTAAACGCCCAAGAGCTGGTATTTCTTTTTATTTTTATCTGCTGTGCACTGTCTCCAGCAGTCAACATCTGCTGCTTCCAGCACTCTTTGATGGGTCCAAAACCTATTCTCCTTAGTCATGGCACAAATCAGTCATGAGGACTGAAGGCCTATGGCAAGTCACCAAATACTGTCCTCTGGCTCTACTGAATATCATTTTCCCTCCCTCTCCAACCTTTCCCAATATTCCTACTACCACCTTGCCCCCTCCCTTTTTACAGCCTCTGATTTTCCCTTATTAAAGAATTTGCCTCTTTGAAATTCAAACAGAACCACCCTGGATTGGGATGCCTTCCAGGGTTCCTCCCTTTAAAGGGAGTAGATAAGTAGGTCACATCAGGATGGTGGGGGAGGAAGGCAAATTCTTATGGGAGGAGGAAAAATACTGCAGATCACATGGAGAATGAGAAACAAAATAAGAGAGTTTCTTGCTCTTTCTCTTACCCTACCCCCCCATCACAGTGACAGTCCCTGCTAGCCACTATACAGTGAAACTGAGTTCTTAGGGTTTGGGGATATTAGTGAAAACTGTATTGAGCAGAAAGCTTGTCTACCTGTTGCTTGTCTACCCACCTGCCTCCTCTTCAAGCTACCCCCACTACACTCAGGATGCATCTTTCTCCTGTAAGGAGAAGAGAAACCTCAGCTTTTCTGGAGCTTCAACGACTATTGTCGGAAAGTTCATATCTCTGGAGCTTGGAGGCTCCCTGAAGCCAGAAAGGCACTGGCTGTGATTGTCTGGAGCAGCAGCCTGGGATCCCGTTTACCAAGATGCTGTTGTGGCAACCAGAACAAGTCATGAGTTTTGCACGATTTCACTTCCCCGCCCCAAACCCACTTGACAGCAGTTCACAACAAGGGGTGTGGATGAGCATTAAATTACACAGATTGCTGTGAAAACCAGAGACAGACAGACAGACAGGGACAAGGACACAGGCAGGGTGCGGCATTAAAGAGCCAACAGTACCAACTCCACCCTGATGCACTGTCCCCTGGGACTGAGCCCTGCTTGAATCATAACACTGGGCAGTTACATTTCTAGGAAACTGCAGCTGAAGGGGAAAGGTCCTGGCTGGGTGAGTGAGGCTGTGTCCAGATCAGGACTGAAAGCATGCATCCGGGCAGACAATTGGTCCTTGGACTCCATGCCTGGGGCACAAAGCAAGCACACAATAACGAAAAAAACCAAAGCCTGACCCTCCAATCCGGGGTCAACAAACTCTCTTCCCTCCATGGTGGTTAGAGGAAGCAGGAGGTTCACATCTGGAAAGGTCTAGAGGTTTCCACTCTCCTCGCCTGAAGCCTGGTGAACTTCTAATTCAGAGTCTCACTGTGTCAGGACACTGGCAACTCTTTTGCAAAGGCTTGGAAGTGACACTGCAGACTTTGGGGTATGATAATCTCCCACCTGGCTCATGTTCCCATACCCCTCCCTCCCCTGTTCCCAAGGTGCTGGGCACAGGGATACTAAGCCCTTCTGCTCTTCTTCCTTTACTCTGTAGAAGGGAGTCCCTCCTACCTCTTAGATATCTGTGCCCAGGTGCCCTATGGGAAATTCTCATGCTTTTAGTGGCTCTCTTTCCTCCCACAGATCACGTTAAAAGCAGTACTAGGTGACAAGAGAGAGACATCTATCTTCACCTGGGCTCTTCATTATGTTTAATCTCCCCAGTGGGATAGACCTGTCAAACACACCTCATTCCCAGGCTGGAGTAATCCAGAGCCATCTCTCAACAGAGTGGGTGTAAATCCCCACAGGTATGTAGCAGGCAAGTAGCAGCAGTGACAGTATGGTGGTGCCTTGAATTGAAACAAGAAGTTTGGACTTGTGAAGCTTAAGAGCCTTTGTGTTCTCAAAAAAGCCACTGGCAGCCCCTTTTCCAGCCTGGACTGCTTGATTGGCCAACATCTCCACCTTGTCCTGGGTGGGCTGCCTTACCTAGATCTGGTGTAAGTGCTAACCCTTGGCATATCTGGGACTACCTGGAAGAAAAGGGCCAGTCTTAAAGCTTCCATATCCCCCATCCATCAGTTACTCTTGTATCTAAGAAGAGGTTTTAAAACTTTAGTATGCATTGAATCACCAGAGGGCTTGTTAAAATACAGTAGTCCCCACTTATGTCTGAGGGATATATTCCAAGACTCCTAGTTGATGCCTGAAACTGTAGAGAGTACTGAGCCGTATATATACTATGTTTTTCCCTATACATACATATCTATGATAAGCTTTTATCTTTTCACTTAAAGGAAGCACTGTATGGATTCTCTTTGGCATATATGAATTATCAGCATCACTACTTTGGTCCTTTAGAGCTGTTATTAAGTAAAATAAAGGTTGTTTTAAGACAAGGACTGTGATACTGCAATAGTTAGCCAAATAGATAACCAACAAGGCTACTAAGTGACTAATGGATAGGTAGCCTAGACAGCATGGAGACTCTGGACAAAAGAATGATTCACATCCCAGGCTGGAAGGTGCGAGATTTCATCATGCTATTCAGAAAAGCACACAATTTTAAATTTATGAATTGCTTATTTCTGGAACTTTCCATTTAAATTTTTGGACCATGGTTGACCTTATGTAACTGAAATCTCAGGAAGTAAAACCTTGGATTAGAGGATAGGTACCAACTGCTGGGCCTCATCCCCAGGGTTTCTGATTTGATAGGTTTGAACTGGGGACTGAGAATTTGTATTTCTAACAATTCCTTTCAAAGTGATAGGATGTTGCTGTTTTAGGGTCCACATCTGAAAACCAGTGAGTTAGAGTATAGGAAAAAGCAAACCTAGGTTTGAGTCCTTGTCCTGCTACTTTCTAGTTCTGAGATCTTATGCTTGACTTCTCTGAGATTCATTCAGTTCCTCATCCATCAAAGGCAGGGGTTACACAGCTTAGTGGTAGAGCACCCCTGGATTCAATCCCCAGTACCCCCAAAATAAAACCAAGGGCTTTGTTCTATAACTAGTACACTGGGGAGAAACTAACAAACAACTCTGGTGATTAATGTTCTTTGCTCTGTAGAGGCACCTGGGCTCTCAGATGAAGGTCCTGGAAAGGGGTGAACAAGGAGTTGAGAGGATCTGATTGCATCATGCGTTTGTTTTTTTGTATTGTTTGGGAGTACTGGGGATGGAACCCAGGGCCTTATGCATGACTGCTCTACCACTGAGCTACATCCTTTTAAAAATCTTTTATTTTGAGACAAGGTCTTGCCAAATTGCCGAGATTGGCCTTGAACTTGTGATCCCTCTGCTTTAATCTCTTGAATAACTGGGACTACAGGCGTGTGCCACTGTGTCCAGGTAGATTGCATCTATTATTTGAAAGATCCTTTCACTGTGCAGGGGAAATTGGGTATCAGGGCTAGGGATGTGTCTTAGTGGTAGAACACTTGCTTCACATGCCATGGCCCTGGATTGGATCCCCAGCACCACAAAAATAAATAAATAAATAAATAAATAAATAAATAAATAAAGTCAACAAACACATTTATTGAGTTAGTTTGTCTCCTGTCCATCAGATACTCTACCTAATGCTGAGGCTGACTTTGGGCAGATCATATGTGAGGATTCTAAGGCCCACTTAAACTTATCTCTGGACCTCAATTTCCTCTATAAAACAATTGTAGTACACACCTGTAATCCCAGCTATTCAGGAACCTAAGGCAGGAGTATCACAAGTTTGAGGCTGGTCTGGGCAATTTCATGAGACATATACATATATGTATATGTATATAATGTGTGTGTGTGTGTGTATATATAATATCCCATATTCAGAAATCTACTTATTTGCATATAGACACAACTGCTTCTCTAATCTTGTTTAAACTACAGGGGTTTTTTTTCTATTCTAAATATAATATATGGGTTGGTAGAATATATGCAAAGGAAATAAAAAGTAAAAAGAAAAGTAAAAGAAAAAGGTGAGTCATTCATAAACCCATAATCTAGAAATAACTAGTAAATATTTTGATATATTTCCTTCCAGTAGTTAAATTCTCACATTTATTCTAAATAATTTTTAAAGGAATTCAAGATTAACTGCTTATGTAATTCTATATTTTTAAAATATTTTTTTAGTTTCCAATGGATCTTTATTTTATTTATTTATATGTGGTGCTGAGAATCAAACCCAGTGCCTCACACATGCAAGGTAAGTGCTCTACCACTGAGCCACAACCCCAGCCCCGTAATTCTATATTTAACTTGACATATGATTCACATTTTGGTATTCCTTTAAGTGTTCTTCTAAAACATATAAAAAAAATTATTCTATAGTATCTAATTCACAGATGCCTCAAACTTTAACTATACATTTGTTATTGGATGCTCTAGGTTTTTCTATAAATAGTATTTCAGTGAACATATCTGAGCACATCTCTGATTTTCTTAGATAGAAACAAAAAAGTCTCTTGACACACTACCAAATTGTTTTCTGAAAGTCCTATTTGAAAAATACTTCCAGAAGAGACTTCTGGTTTCTGGCTCTGCATGCAAGGAGCTTGGAGTAGCTGCTCTGTCTCAACACCTAAACAGACTGAAAAATCAACAACTCTTCTTGAATCTAACAGACAGCTGAGAACACAGGGCAAACCAAAGCCTCCACGATTGGAGAGACAGGTGAATACAGGAAGTAATGGCTTAACAGAGCAGACTCCCAGGTGCAAATCTCTACAGAATTCAGTACCAGGTAGGAAAAGCTGAACTGTATTGATGAATTTCCAGAGGCTCAGAGTAGACAAATCTGAGAGGTAAGAATTCCAGGGGCACCCAGTCACAGGGTGAGAATAAGGGAAGAACTTTTGTGAGTTTTATCTCTAGGAAATCCACCAAGTTCTCACAGTAAATGTTGGAGTAAAGTCTTGTGTTTCTGGTGGGAAAGAACAGAAGGAATCATTTTGAAATTCACTAGAGCATTCTGGTATTTTTATTTTTTATTTTTCTGTTTTGTTTGTGGTATTGGAGATTGAACCCAGTGGCACCCCACCATTAAGCCACATCCCCAACCCTTATTTCATTTATTTTGAGACAGGGTCTCAAAGTTGCCCAGGCATCCTCAAACTTGTGATCTTCCTGTCCCAGACTTCCAGGTAGCTGGGATTACAGGTTTGCACCATGATGCCCAGTTTATGTATGTTTATGTATATGTTTGTATGATAATAAAATGAATGCCAACATGATGCAAGCAATGGTGGGGAAGGTTTGGGGTTGTTTTGTTATTACGAAGTACTCACACTACCCACAAACTGGCATAGTGTTATTTTAAAACGAACTTGCATTAATTGTTAATGTATAGTACATATGCTAGGGCAACTATTGAAAGAACTAAAAAAAAAAAAAAAATTGGCTAGGTGTAGTAGCACATGCCTATAATCCCAGTGGTTCAGGAGGCTGAGGTAGGAGGATCACAAATTCAAAGCCAGCCTCAGCCACTTAGCTACACCCTAAGCAACTTGGTGAGATCTTGTCTCAAAATAAAATATAAAAAGGGCTGGGGATGTGACTCAGTGGTTAAGCATCCCTGGGTTTAATCCCTGGTACAAAACAAAAACAAAACCCCAACATACCGTATAATCCAGCAACTACACTCTTTGGCCTTTCCCCAAATGAGCTGAAAACTTATGTCTACACCAAAATCTGCGCATGGATTTTGTAGCAACCTTATATATAATGTCAATATTTGAAAGAAACCAAGATATCCTTTAGTAAGTGAATGGGTAAATAAACTGTAAATCCAAGTAGCGGAATATTATTCAGTGCTACAAAGAAATAAGCTATTTCTTTTTAGTCATGAAAAACATGGAGGAATCTTAGATTACTAAGTGAAAGAAGCCAATACAAAAAGCCTACATAGTGTATAATTCCACCTGTATGGCATTCTGGAAGAGGTACACAACTATATAGACAGTATTAAGATCAGTGGTTGCCAGGGCATGGGAGAGGAATAAGGGATGAAAATGCAGAGCATAGAGAATTTTTAGGGCAGTGATAATGGTGGAAATGTACCATTATGCATCTGTCCTAACACACAGAATGGACAACACCAAGAGTGAGCTCTAATGTAAACTACAAACTTTGTGTACCATTTTGGTGAAGGAAGCTGATTATGATGTAGTATATGCATGTACAAGTGCAGAAGATATTGGACATTTTCTGTGCCCTTTCCATCATGCTATGAACCTAAAAATGCTAAAAATATAGATATTCAAAAGATGCAGCCAGGAGCAGTGGTGTACGCCCATAATCTCCATGGCTCAAGAGGCTAAACCAGGAGGATGGTGAGGTCAAAGTCAGCCTCAGCAACTTAGTAAGGCCCAAAACAACTTAACAAGACCTTGACTCAAAATATAGAAAGGGACATGGCTATGTACCTGTGTCCATTCCCGAGTACAAAAAAAAAAAAACCACAAGGACTGGTGATGCAGCTCAGCAGTACAATGCATGCTTAGCATGTGCAAGGCCCTGGGTTCTATCCTCAGCACCATGAAAAAATATATATACAACATATCTGTGTGTGTCTATAAAAATAAATGAAATGGGCTGGGGTTGTGGCTCAGTGGTAGAGCACTTGCCTAGCACACGTGAGGCACTGGGTTCGATCCTCAGCACCACATAAAAACAAATAAATAAAAAATGTTTGGAGCATCATATTCCCTTTAAAAAATAAATAAAAAAACACTTTCAAAAAAGATACATATACAATCTATCTGTTTGTGTACTTTCTCTATAGCCCTTCTATTCATAAGTACTTTCTACATCCATACCCATCTCATCCTGTGTGTTGCTACACTTAACCCTATTCAATATCCATTGAATCTGCATAGTGAATATCACCATATCTTAGTTCCCTTTCTAGGAGACCATTTTTGCACCCACTTCCATACCCAGCACGGGTGGTAAAGGGGGCTGTGTATAAAGCTATATGGGAGCATCTGGAAGCAGAAGAGAAGCTCCACTTTGAGAAGGAACCAGACTGTAGGCTTGAACTCCATTCTTGAAGGACTAGAAAGGGATTTTACTCAATCATTCTCACATCCAGACTCTGGGAGGTGGAGAAAGATGGGAAACTAATCAAGTCCAGAGCATGGGAGATGAGTAGCCTGAGCTCCCTGGCAGGGCTTCCACCAGAGAAAAGGGCAGAGGCTTGAAGACCACAGTTTCAGTTGTACGACAGCAGGAGTTCCAGGTATTTAGTTGATAGAGACAGCCACATGTCACTCTTTTACACCCACTTGTACTACTACTAACATCCCAGTCTCATAGGTTTTGACCTGAGCAAACAACCCAGAACATGGATTATTGATACTCAAGTGAATGTTTTTAGGATTGGAGTTTCCCAAACTTACCTTGTGTCATGTTCATGATTTCAGTGTCCTAGTGAAAAAAAAGCAGCAGTGTGTACAGTCGCGTATCCCTGTGACCTGCATCAGCCAAACTAGCCACACTTCTGAACGGTTAGGACAGATACAACAATTGAAAGCATGCAATGTGTGTCTTGGGCTACAAGATAGAGCAAAAAGTATTTGCCTAGCGAGCATGGATTGAAATATATAATTATTGATCTATAAATATTAGTTGAATGAATATATGAAGTGACTTAGCCACAATTAATGGCCCATGTCCCTCGCGAAGACTACATACAAGTGTTTGGTCACATCATGTCTCTTACTTTAGCCTCATTCTAAGCAATAAAAAATCTTGAAATCAAAGGTTTGATGCATTAGCTACACTTTTTCCAACACACATTAAAACAACAAAGGTAATGGAAATCATGAACATGACACAAGGTAAGTTTGGGAAACTCCAATCCTAATACAAAACTGTCAATCATTGATAGCACTTTTACTGTATTCTTGTGATAATTGCATGACATTTTCTTTTTTTTTTTTAAATATTTATTTTTTAGTTGTAGGTGGACACAATATCTTTATTTTATTTTTTTTATGTGGTGCTGAGGATCGAACCCAGTGCCTCCCGCGTGCTAGGCGAGCACGCTACCACTGCGCCATAATCCCAGCCCCATTGCATGACATTTTCAAGAACTGGTTTAGGTAAATAGTTTTTTAATATTATAGTTAATTGTGTATATTGTTTCCACTTGATTATAAGCTTCCTAAGGTCAGGGACCATGTTTAATACAGTACTTAGTACTGTGTTGAAGCTCAATAAATATTTGTTCTTTGGTTTGTTTGGGGATAGGATTGAGATTAGTTGGAGTTAATCTATATAATTAAGTGATACCTCTAAGATCAATATCACAAATTGGAGGGCAATATTTATATGGTAAAAGAAGTTGCCCTAGCTTCAATGCTATGCCTTCATTATTTGAACTTGGACTTGAAGGTGTTTTTATAACAGGATAAAAAAAAGTGAATCATTCACATACTTTTTCCTTGTTCTTCCTGAGATGAATAACACACTTACAAATTTAAGGCTTAGTCATGGGCTACAAGATAGAGCAAAAAGTATTTGCCTAGCAAGCATGGATTGAAATATATAGTTATTGATCTGTAAATATTAGTTGAATGAATATATGAAGTGACTTAGCCACAGTCAATTTACCACCCCTGGAAAATCATCAAAGAAAAATGGAGGAAGAACTAATATTTATTCAAAATGTAATATTCTAGAGCCTTTGTGTCTTTCCTCTGGATTTCATGAGGGATAGACACCTCTACCTGTCTTTAACCAAAGTCTGCCTTCTTGGAAGACCACAGTTTCCAAAGGATTCAAGTTTTATTACAGAGTTGGACAGGAAGTGTAGTAAATAATGGATACCTTCTGACCAACCAAACTAATAGATGACCAAAGGAAGGTGTGATTAAAGACTAAAATAAGACAGGCATGGTGGTGCACGCCTGTATCCCAGGGACCCAGGAGGCTGAGACAGGAGGATCGTAAGTTCAAGGCTAGCCTGAGCAACTTAGTGAGACCCTGTCTCAAAAATAATAATAATAATAATAATAATTTAAAAGGGGAGGCTGTGCATGTGGTTCAGTGGTTAAACACCCCAACCTCAGTACCAAAAAAAAACAAAAAAGACTAGAACAAGCTAGTATATTATTGTTGTTGTTGTTGTTGTTGTTGTTGTTGTTATGGTGCCAGGGATTGAACCCAGGGCCACACACGTGCTAAGTGAACACTCTGTCACTGAGCTACTTCCCCAGCCCTAAGCTAGTATATTAAGAGAGAGAAAAACTCTAATGAAGAAGGGAAAGCTATACTAATTTTTTAGCCACTTGTTAGAGGTAGAGACATCAATCAAGTCTGGCCAGCAAGCTTCTCCTTCATTCCACCTCTCTCTTTCCTCCTAAATCAAATTTAAGTCCATAGGCTGTACCTCAGGATTGTTTTACCCATTGGAACATAAGAAACATGTTCTTCAGACACTGAAAATGACCAATACTGTTTCCTTAGCTACTTAGGAATGGAGGCAAGAACTAAGTGAAGTAAAAAGAAAATACACCTCAGAGGACCTTGCTTGGAGTCCTAACTCTGTCAAGGACTTCATTGAGTGTTCTTATGCCTATTACTCATCTCTTCTAACTCATGGTTTCCTTAACTCGTTCATTTAATAAATGTTTTCCAAGCACTTACTGAGTACCAAGCATTGCTTAGTGCCCTAGGGATCCAATAATGAATAAAACAGAGGCAGACCCACTTAAATGGAGTGTATCTTCTAGTGAAGAGTGACAGGTAATAAATGATTAAATAACCTCAAATGGTGAGCAGAGGCATGGAAGAGATAAAACAAATGATAAAGACAAACTGGGGAGAAGGGGTCAGGAAAGGTCTCCCTAAGGCAGTAACATTCGAGTTGAATGTCCTAGAAGGAGCCAGCCAAAGAACAGCCAGGGAAAGAGTATTCCAGGAAGAGGGATCAGTAAACCCTGCAGGAAGACCATGTTTGGGGCTGGTTGATAATCCAGGAAAACGATACTACATATGCAGTTGTATCAGGTGAATGATTTTGACACGAGACACCAAATAATCCTACAAGTTGTAGGGTGTTGTCAGGGATGGACCAAGGGCAGAGGCCCCGCTAGGCTTACACCACTCTAATACCCCGCCACCAACTCACCCTCTCTGGTTTAACAAAAGCAACTCTTCTTTAAAGTATATCCTACATTGCTGCTTTAAGATTTAGTTAGAAGAAGACCAGATTCCAGGATCAAAAATTCTTGATCTCAAAAGTCTTTTTCTGGGCTGGGTGAGGTGTCACACACCTATAATCCCAGTGGCTCCGGAAGTTGAGGCAGGAGGATCTCGAGTTCAAAGCCAGCCTCAGCAACAGAGAGGCACTAAGCAACTCAGTGAGACCCTGTCTCTAAATAAAATACACACACACAAAAAGAGGGAGGTGTGGCTTAGTAGTTGAGTGCCCCTGAGTTCAATCCCTCCACCAAAAACAAAAAAGTAATTTTCTGCTCTTTGTTAGGCTCTGTGAAAAGTTTTCATACAACCTTTGTGATGGCTATAGGAAGACTGATTCTACTTTATTTGATTGACAGTCAGGGAATACAGATCCCAGCAACCTGACTCTGCTCTCAACCAGAACCTTCCATTCCCTTCTGCTGCGGTGGTGAGTTGGACTCTCAGGGGCCCTCTAAGCATGTCCCTGATAGGGAGAGATGCTAACTGCCTCTTTCCTTCCTTCCTTCCTTCCTTCCTTCCTTCCTTCCTTCCTTCCTTCCTTCCTTCCTTCCTTCCTTCTCTCTCTCTCTCTCTCTCTCTCTCTTTCTTTCTCTCTCTCTCTCTCTCTCTCTCTCTTTCTTTCTTTCTTTCTTTCTTGTACTGAGGATTGAACTCAGGGGTACTTGACCACTGAGCCATATCCCCAGCCCTATTTTGTGTTTTATGTAGAGACAGGGTCTCACTGAGTTACTTAGCGCCTCGCCATTGCTGAGGCTGGCTTTGAACTCGCGATTCTCCTGTCTCAGCCTCCCTAAGTGCTGGGATTACAGGCTTGAGCCACCGCGCCCGGATTCTTTCTTTCTTTAGAATTTTTTTAGTTGTAGATGGACACAATGCCTTTATTTTGTTTACTTATTTTTATGTGGTGCTGAGGACCGAACCCAGTGCCTCACACATGCTAGGCAAGTGCTCTACCACTGAGTCACAACCCCAGCCTCCGACTGCCTCTTTCTAATAGCTTACGCTGACTTCTTAGCTTGCTCTGGCTGAATGAGATGCTTTCTGTCCTACACAGGACAGAGCTCTGTGCAGGTACCTGAGGAAGGGCTCTAGTTATTTTCTAACCTGTAAAATGCAAAATTGGCCAGCTGCCTCCCTTCCAACCCCAAAACTCATATCTTCCCTTTTCTCCAGGGAGCTGCCTGGCAGCTCTCAAATCGTCTCGACTGTACTGGGGTTTTGGGAAAAGCACTGCACAGAATGTGAAGTCATTTTCTGGTAACACAGATCTAATTAGCTCTTTGACTGACAAGAGGAAGCGGAGGCCAAGAGGGATTTAAACAATCCAGTTCTCACATATTTCAAGACAAGTGAAGAACCAGACGGGAAAATAGAGAGAAAAAAGGAATAAAGAGAAAAAACGATTGGGAGAATTTGGAGAAGGGAGAGGGGAAGAAAGAGAATAGAGAGGGGGAGAACATCAGTTGAACAAAATATCAGTCCTTTGTTCTTTGAGCTTCACCTCTGTTCCCAATTTCCCTTCTCTCTCCCAGACAGAACTTACTTGAAGGTCGATGACTTCTCTTTCTGATTCCATCTTGCTGCCCTCTAGTCCCTTCACACACACCGGGTGCCAGTAACAGACTGCGTGGGCTCCTCCAGGCTCTGCTGTCCGTCTCTGCTGCTTTCCTTGGGTGGGAGAGAGCACACAGCTGGCAGGACAGACCTGCTATTCATCCAGCTGATGCGGGATGCCCATCCTGGCCTCAGCCCCTGGGGGAGGTGTACACTTGTCCATATGTGCAAGTGTGTGCTTCTGTGTGTGCATTCACATGTGTGCAATCCAGAGGCTGGCGAGCACATTAATGGGTAGCTTTTTGAATTGGTGGTGACAACATCGTTTTCACCAGCATCTCCAATACCCCTCCAGTCTCAGCAGAGCCATCTGAGGTCACCCAGCCTGCTTTGAATAAGTAGTTTTACTACTGGGAAAGAAATTCTGCATATTTATCAAGGAATTTGAAAGTCAGCCTGAAGATGTTTTTGAGTTCACATTGGTGGAGCTAAGCAGGATCCCTAGTCCAAGGGTGGGGTGGCCTTCAGCATAGCCTCAAGACTGAAGTTTGGGAATTTTTCTGGTTCTTTGCTTTGAACAAAGCCTAAAGTTTTTGTTTGTTTGTTTGTTTTTAATGGTAGTTTAATAGGTTGAAAGCATAAGGCTTTGTCTACAAAGTGGTTAAACAATAAATTTTTGTTGACACATTGTTTGATACCCTTAACTTCTCCCTTTATAAAAGAAAGAGAGAGAAATGAAGCAGGAAAAAGTTGTACTTTCAAATCCTTTTCATGCAACTGGATGCATTTTCTCTACTTTTTAAAGAAAGCTACCAGGACTGAGTCTTTTTTTGGAAAGTATTTCTTTCTCCTGTTTACCTACAGCCCAAAACTCTCCTGACTTGTTCCTGAAGCTCATTTTAGACACAGGCTGGGGTGGGTGTGGGTGTGTCTGTGAATGTGGGTGAAGGAGAAGTTTGTCAGGGAGAAATCTCGTTCAGAATTTAAAGAGGTAGTGGTGGGAGGAAAGAAGCGGAGTCACACATTTACCCTCACCACACTTGAATGCATGAGGTTGGGGAGCAATTTCTTTATTTCTGTTAATGTCTTTTTAAGTTCCCACCTTACTATTCAGTGCTGTGAGAATGTGAGAAAGTGTTGGACAATGGGACGAGAGTTCAGCTTTAGTATAATCTAATAAACATAGTTGAATTCAATAATTTAAATGGTAAATAGCCCAGCTTAGATTTCGGATTTCCACTCCTTTCTTCCAAAGATGGCATCTAGGCCTGAGGAGATGGGTGGATGAGGGATGGTTCTTGGACTTATCCCATGGCCTCTCTGTATAGTTTCTGCTATGGAGCTGCTTTCAGGGGCAGGGCTTCCCCATGGGTACATTTGCTGGTTGCTGAGGGGAGTCTAATCCTACTCCATGCCCTCCTGCTGACACTGGCAATCCATGTCTATGGCCAGGAGAACTCACTCTCTTTCTCCTTTTAAGAACCAGTGGTTTCCCTAGTGGAATGCCCTGTCTTTACCTTGTGGTGATATGACCTGGCCATGACTTGAAAATATTCCAGATGTACCAGCTCAGCAGTACACCCCTCTAAGATGGCCTCCTCTGGAAACTCTCTTACCAGATACTCAGCTAGGGCTCCTGATTCCTCCCTGGGCCCATGGGAGCTGAGGGGTGCTAAGGAAGAACTGGATAAAGGCAAGCCCAGCACCAAACCTGGCAGAGTCTTCTTGATATGGCTATGCATGGTGGGTGCACAGCAGTTTTTGAGGTAACTTCCTTCCAGATTCCCAAATAGAAATGAGATGTAGAGCCCAATCCTTTCTTAGCATTCCTTTGAAAATCTACCACCAGTATCTATCACTCCACTCCTCATATTAACTGTGTTAGTCAGATTTCAACCACTGTGACAACCAAACCTGAGAAAATCAACTTAAAAGGAGAAAAGGTTTATTTTGCTCATGGTTTCAGAGATTTCAGTCCAGGGTTGCATGTCCTGTTGTTTGGGGCCTGTGGCAGCACAGTACATCATGGCTGGAATGCTTGGTAGAAGGATTCATGGCAGCCTCATGGCAACCAGGAAACAGAAAGGGGCTGGGTTCCTAGTATCTTCTTTAAGGGCACACCAATGGGCTTACTTCTTCCCACTGGGCCTCACCTCCTAAAGGTTCCACCACCTCCCAATAGCACCACAGACTGTGAGCAAGCCTTTAACCCCTGGACCTCTGGGGAACACTTCAGATCCAAATTACAGTGAGAAGCACTGTAGCTCATACTCACCTTATATAGTTTTCATGACAATTCTGGAATATAGATACCATTATTACCACTTCGAAGAGGAGGAAAGAGAAGGACGAGAGGTTAAGTAGTTGCCAAAGATTAAACCGAGGTTTGAACCCTGGCGTTCTGGATTCAGTCTTTTCTAACCCACAATTTTGGCTTAGAGAGGAGAGATTGAATCACATCTCAGAACGCCTGCTTTCCCTTCCTCTGCTGTATTTCTTCCTATAATCTCCACAATCTAGAATTAGAAAAGAGGGACTTTGTTTTCTTCTCCTGTTTGATTGGAATGTATCTTATGTGGAATTAAATGATAATAATTCAAAGATGGAAATAAAGAAATTTTTAAAATTCTCTTTCTCAACAAAACCCGGCCATCAAAAATATTATCTTAGCCAGCCATGGTGGTACATGCCTATAATCCCAGCAACTAGGGAAGCTGAAGCAGAAGGATAGCAAGTTCAAGGTCAGCCTGGACAACATAGACCTCATCTCAAAAAATTAATTAAAAAAATAATAAAAATAAATAAAATTTAAAAAATACTTGAGGTTGTAGCTCAATGGTAGAGTGCTTCTGGGTTCATTTCCAATACTGGAAAAAAATGTGTGTCTGTGTGTGTGTGTGTGTGTGTGTAGTCTTGCTGGAAAAATTTAATTTGGGTGTCAAAGCAAAATATTAACTGTTTTCTTTCTCTTTGCATCCTTGTTGTGATAACTCCCACTAACTTTTAGATTATATGGATGCATCTGGCTGAACAGAGAGGAAACCAGAAAAAGCAAATGCAAAAGAGAAAAGCACCTGAATGTATTTTCAAAGAAATTTCCCTATTAATAAGCACATTGACTTTAAAAGGAAACAGCTGTGATTGGTTATAATTTTTGTTGCCAACATGTTTCTAGATTTGAACATTTCCTATCTCATAATCACCATTTGGAGGTAAACAGAAAGCAGGATTTGGAAAATGGTTTATCTATACTGTCACACTGTGACTCTGGACCAGGGTCAGCAAATTTTTTCTGTAAGGGGCCAAAGAGCAAATATTTTTTTAGCCTTTGTGGGTTATGTTTTTAACTGCAATTACTTAACTCTGCTATTTCAATGTAAAAGCAGTCATAGACAAGATATAAATGAGTGAGTGTGGCAGTGTTCCAATATAACTTTCTTTACAAAAACCTCGTAGTCACATTTATAAAAACAATACCTAATTTGGCACACAGGTTGTAGTCTGCTGATCCCAATCCTAGAATTCAAGCAGAAAAAGTTAAGTCAAATTCTCACTTGAAAGGTAACTGTGGAATCCCCACTGAATGGATATTATGTTAAGCTCTGCAGGGACATTCAGACATCCAATGAAGCCCTGGTGAAACACAGGCCTATAAGTGAGGCTGAGGTGGAGAGTGCTTCTGACATTTGGCTGAGGTACTGAAATTCTGCCTGCATGGAGGCTATTCAATCTAGAGAGGAAAGGTTTCTGTTTCTTTTTACTACTGCAGTGTGAAGCCTAAGGGAGATTTTTAGGGAAACTTGTCTCTTAAGAAAGTATATATATATTTTTTTTAATATTTTTTTTTAGTTGTAGATGGACACAATGTCTTTATTTTATTGCTTTGTATGTGGTGCTGAGGATCGAACCCAGGGCCTCACGCATGCGAGGCAAGCGCTCCACCGCTGAGCTACAATCTTAGCCCCAAGAAAGTATATTTTTATGAACACACTTAAACTTACAGATAATGTACAGAGAAACTTAGAAAGTAGCTGTGAGATGGGGGCCTCAAATTAGACCCTATATTTGTCTATGCAGGAGGAGCATAGTTGTAGAGTGTTGAAGAAGCCAAAATAAGAGTCCTTTGCCTGGCACTGGGGCATGTGCCTGTCGTCCCAGCTACTCAGGAGGCTGATGTGGCAGGATCACTTGAACCCAGGAGTTTTTGTTTTCATTTTGCTTTTAAAAAAAAAGGTAAAATTAAAAGAAACTTCTTGATTTTAATTATAATTTATTTTTTAATTATTATTTTAATTGACATAAAAATTGTAAAAGCCAGTATGATGGCACTCCCTGCAATCCCAGCCTCAGCAACTTGGCGAGGCCCTGTCAGTGTGTGTGTGTGTATATCTGTCTCTCTCTCTCTCTTTGGTACTGGGAATTTAACCTCAGTGCTTTATCACTGAGTCACATCCCCAGCCTTTTTTATTTTAGTTTTTAATTTGAGACAGGGTTTTACTAAGTTGCTTAGGGTCTCACTAAATTGCTGAGGCTGGCTTTGTACTTGCTATCCTCCTGCCTCAGCCTCCTGAATTGCTAGGATTACAGGCATGTGTCATCTTTCTGGAGATACCCTGTCTCAAAGTAGGAAATTAAAAGCACTAGGAATAGGGGCTAGAGTTGTGGCTCAGTGGTAGAGTGCTTGCCTAGCATGTGTGAGGCACTGGGTTCAATTCTCAGCACTACATAAAAATAAATAACATTTAAAGAAAAATCCATGAACAACTAAAAAAAATTTTAAAAAAAGGACTAAGGATATAAAATTAAAAAAATAAAAATTGTATATATTTATGAGGTACCATGCAATGTTCCAATATGTGTATGCATTGTGTAATGTTTAAATCAAGGTTAAGCATATCTAGTTCCTGAAACATTTATCATTTTTTATGGTAAAAACACTCAAAATTCCAGCTTCTTTGAAATATGTAGTATATTATTATTATCTCTAATCACCCTAAAGTGTAAGATCCCTTAATTTTGAATAGTGGAAAAAACTCTAGGGTGAAAGCAGTTGACCTGGGTTCCTTTGTCTTCTGAGTCACTGTGTGTTCTTAGGCAAGTTATTTAACTCCTCTGGATTTTATACTCCCCTTTGTGAAAAGTGAAGCTGTTAAGGTTCACTAAGGTTCTTACAGCTCTTAAATCCTTTTTCTAATATGTGTTTGTTTTAAATCTTGTTTTTAAGTGTGTGTTCATATTCAATGCTTCCTAGGTAACTGTGAAGGTCTCAGATTCAGGTCTGAGCCAGGTGCAGTGGCTCACACCTGCAATTCCAGCTACTCAGAAGATTGAGGCAGGAAGATAAAAAGTTCAAGGCCAGCCTGGGCAACTTAGTGAGACCCTGCTAAACTGAGCTGGTTAAGTGCTTGCTTAGCATACATGGGTTCCTAGGTTTGATCTTCATCACTGCAAAGAAAAAAGAAAAAAATCAGATCCAGATCTAACATCAAAGCTAAGCCTAGGCATGGTGGTGCACACCTGTAATCCCAGCAACTCAGGAGGCTGAGGCAGGAAGACTACAAGTTCAAGCCAGCCTCAGCAACTTAGCAAGGCCCTAAGCAACTTAGCAAGACCCTGTTTTGAAATAAAAAATCACTTAAAAAGGGCTGGAGATGTGGCTCAGTCATTAAATGCCCCTGAATATACGAATAGAGTAAGAAGAATACAGTAACTTCAGTTTAATATTACCAACTAAACCCTCTCTAATGGAATATTTATGTAAATAGAAAAAATTTAGGGGAAATTACCCGTTACCTCTGCTAGTGAGACACATGTCAAATAAGATACAGAAGTGAGAATAAAAGCAAATTTAAGAACATGCTTACAAACCCACTTATCACTTATAAATTAACTCAGCCACTTCCAAATTCACTGTTTGGGAACGCTAGGGCCAGGATGGATGACAAAGGGAAACTTTTGGGGGCCTGAGAAGGGAGCTAGAAGATGGGATCACAGGTTGGTCAAGGGGATGATTAACAATTAGGTGACCCTAACACTTGTTCAATAGAACTTTCTGTAATGATCAAAATATTAGAGCACATTTTTACCTTCACTGTTTAGTACAATAACCATTAGTCACATGGAGGTGTTGAACAAATGAAATGTGGTTAGTGTGACTAAGGATGAGAATTTTAAATTTTATTTAATCTTCACAAATTCACAGTTAAAATAATTAGCTACATTTAAATAGCTAGTAGCTACCATATTGAGCAATGCAGCTCTAGGCCAAAATTCGTCTATACAAAACATTGCTTAGTAGTGGCCAATTCGTATTTACTACCTCTTTTCTTGCTGCTCTCAACTTGATAGATGTTCATCAGGCCAAAGCCTGATTTGACATAAATAGGAACTCAAAGTACACAGCTCTAATGGGAATGCCCCATGAGGCCTGGGGATGCTCTTGGTTGCGGTAAGCAAAATTTCCCTTTGTTCTTTCAAATTCAGAGTAGGGGGATTTTAACTGTGACTCACTCCCCAATGACTGATTAGGAACATAGCCTCCCTCTGTTGATGTGGAACACTTCTCACCTCTCATCGCTGCGATGAAGTTCAAAGTAGCCTGGCATTCTCTCGGTGGCATGTGGTAGGGTAATGACTGATCTCAGTAATAGGAGACAGCAATATCTCAGTGGTTTTCAGACTTTTAAATCATTGAAACTCTTTTCTTAAATGTAATCTTCCATGGAAGTTAATATAAAGCAAAGTAAAGTGAAGCTGCTCGAATCTGTCCTGCTTGCTCACCGTCCATTTCTCAAGCCATCCCTTAAGATCCCTCTTGGTAACTTGAATTCTGGACATTCTTCAGACTTGAATTCTGGACAGATGACACAGTTGATGTCTCCAGGAACCTTTGATTGAGTTAGGATTAAGGATCACAAGTCACCCAAAATTATATGGAGTTTTTCAAGTCTTGAAGTGAGGTACATATGTAAGAGATATATATCTTAATACATGTATAGATAGATATAGCTCATATGTCTCACATATATATACATATATGCACATACACTTGTGTGTGTCAATATGTGTATACATATTAATAATGAAAGTTTAAAAAGCAGTCAAATTATGTCCACTTATTTCAGCAACAGATGGGATGCTTGCCCACAGGGTCTTTATTACTGACAAAAGTTTCCTCCAGACAGAAGAATCTGAATGTCCCTTTTGCACTATTTCCCAAAGAGCACAGTTGAGGTAAGGGACTCACAATTGAGGTGTGGGGAGGATGAACATCAGAAGGTGGCCATAGGGGTTGTCCTTGTGCTCTTCCAACATAAAAGGTATAAGGACAAAGAGACCATGCACAAGTCTCTAGGGCTGGTAGGATAGAGAGGGGGCACAGTGGTGGAGTGGAAATCAGAGATGAAAAATTCAAAAAACCCTCCAAGATGAGGTTACCAGTCCAACCCCTTCAACACACAGACGACAGAAGCAGTTTTAATGGTGAAGGTGGAATTAGAGATTTACAATCGAAGTTTCCTGGTTACCCCTTTAACCACATGGATACGTTCATGTGAATGTGTGAGTAGAACTCATGAGTGAGCAGGTAGTAACTAATCTGGAAATAGTTCCTTACAGGTTCAGAGGACTTTGTACATGATTTCATTTGTCCCTCACAATGACCTAGTTGCACTTCACAGAAGTGGGATCTAAAACCAAACTGACCTGCCCAAGATCACACAATCGGAACCAGGTGATGATGATGGAACCAGGACCCAGTTTGAAATTTCTTTCCTCCCACTTTTATTTTTCTCCTCATGATGCTACTTAACATATATCCTTGACTCACACCAAACACACACACACACACACATTATTGCTTTGTAGTGCTGGGGACCAAACCCAGGGCCTCATGAATGCTAGGCTAACACTGTCCCTGAGCTGCCTATGCCAGCAGCCCCCATTGCTGTTGTTTTAATAGACTTTATTTTATAGAGTAGTTTTAGGTTCTCAGTAAAATTGAGCAGACAGTACAGACTATTCTCATACACCCCTTTCCATCTGCCAGGCTATCAACATCCCACACCAGAGGGCACATGTTGTAACCAGTGGAGCTGGACACATCATTATCCCCTAAAAGTCCATAGATTACATTAGGGTTCACCCTTTTTTATTTATTTATTTATTTTTTTTTTAGTTGTAGATGGACACAATGTCTTTATTTTATTGCTTTGTATGTGGTGCTGAGGATCGAACTCAGGGCCTCACGCATGCGAGGCAAGCGCTCTACCGCTGAGCTACAATCTCAGCCCCAGGGTTCACTCTTGATAGTGTACATTCTGTAAGGTTTTTTAGTTTTTTGGTTTTTGTTTTGTGATTGTTATTATTTTGTTTTTGGCTTTCTGATGCTGGGGATTGAATCCAATGCCCTGTGCACATTAAGCACAAATTCTACACATGAGCTACACCCCAATCCCCATTCTGTGGGGTTTGACAAGCTGTGTTTTTGAGAAAGTTATTTTGCTTCCTCTCACCCTAAGTGGGGACCACAGCATCTAATTTATAAAGATCATTGTGAGGATTAAATTAAATCAAATCATGAATGTAAGGCAAATTACCTGCCTGACACAGAAGAAGAACCCAATACCTGAAGCTGATATTACTATCACTGGGATAGGCCAATGATAGTTTTACCCTGCTGAGTCTCTCCCTTCTTCTCCTTTATATCAGCCCAGAGCCTCTGCCAGAGATATCACAAGAAGTTTCTTAAAGGTACTAGTCTTTGAAGATTTACTGTGCTGCTCAGAGGAACTTGAATTGTAAGTTCAATTCTTAGAGGACAAAGGGTTAGAGAAACAGGGATAAAATGCATGGATGTTCACAGGCCCTTCAAGGTGGGCCACAGCACAAAAATGGTTCAGATTTGGACTACCAGCCAAAGGAAACAGGAGAAGAGAAAGTGCAGAGGGAAAATGCCAAAGCATGGGGGCGAGCTGTTGCTGGAGCTACTGTGAAGGTGAAATAAAACTTTTTAGCAGTTTGCCAAAGAAGACCTTCAATATGTGAACTATGGAATATGCAAAATGCATACTCATGGCCACATTTATATCTCCTTCCCCTTTGGACACCTTCACAGATGGTAGCTGGGGAAAATTAAAAGGAGCAAAGCTTTTAGCCTTTTTCTTTGTGAACATCCTAGTGAAAAGATTTTGTGTCAAGCATTCTTGGTTATTTCTCTGGAAACCTCTTCCTCTTCTGCTCCCACAACTGTTCTTATATTTAGAGTTTGAATGCTTTACTGATGTTACTATTTCATATACAACAGTAAAAATCTGCTGAAAGCCCTATGAAAGAACAGGGATTGTGCTTCTACTTCTGACATTTTTTTCCCCTTCCTGTACTGAGGATTGAATCCAGGCCTTGCACATGCTAGGCAAGCAGTCTACCACTGAGCACACCCCTAGCCCTGCTTCTTAGTTCTGTATCTCCCTTAGCAGTAAATCCCAGCAGATGAGTGCATAGTAATTGATCCTGGGCTTCCAATGATGGACCCCCTTCTGCAGAGTGTAGCGTTGGGTCTCCAACCCAAGCAGATGCTCCAAGAAGTTCTTGTTAGGAAAACTGTTGGTAACACAGACCTAAGCAAGTTGGGTGCAGAAATGGAAATGCAGTTTCCTGAGCATTGTCATAACAAGATACTGATTGCTATGTGATCTTAGGTGAGTCATTTCCTATCTGTTACCTTGGCTTCACTCATCTGCAAAATAGGGAGGGTAATTTTATAAAAGAACATGTACATATTCACTTATTTTTCTTGGTCAGAAAAGTAATATACATTCATTATAGAAAATGTAGAATATACAGAAGGATGAGGAAGAAAATAAAATAAAAGCCAGCTTTTATAAACACATTTTATATTTTGGTTTATTGCTTTTCAATGTTTTCCTGCACATGCAAATGCATGTGAATGAATAACACTTGCAGGGCTCAGTGCAAAAGGAAAATATAGGTCTGCTTGTTCAAAAATTATTTAAAGAGGACAACAGCAGAGTGGTAAACCAGTACGGAGCCCATGCAACCGCACAATCCTACACACAGGAAGCTGACTTTTTATATTTTCTCCTGAAAATAATAAGATCGTTTATCAAGTGCTTTCTGTGTGTCAAGTATTCTATTTAATGGGTTCTAATTTAATTCAATTTCCCTGAAATAAATGTGATCCTTCCCCTGACCCTCCTCTATGTTGCAAATAAAACAATTGGGGGTCAGAGATTTTAAGAAAATTGCCCAAGTTCAGACAGTTAGTAAGAGGCAGAGACAATATTCACACCCTTGTCTTTCTGACCATGCTTTTTACATTACAGCACATTCTCTCTCATACTACTTTTTATAAATCAGTGAGGAATTTTAATAAGATTGAGATTATACTATATATAAAATCTTATATTGCCTTCTTTTCCATTTTATATCACGAGTGTCTTTTTCTCTATATGTCATTAAATACATGAGAGCCAGGTGTGGTGGTGGACTCCTGTAATCCCAGGGACTCAGGAGGCTGCACATATCGTGTGACTCTACATCGTGTACAACCAGAGAAATGAAAAGTGTGCTCCTTTTGTGTACGATGAATCAAAATGCATTCTGCTGTCATGTATACCTAATTAGAATAAATAAATTTTAAAAAGGGGGTCTGGAGATATAGCTCAGTTGGTAGAGTGCTTGCCTCACATGCACAAGGCCCTGGGTTCAATCCCTAGCACCACAAAAAAATAAAAATAAAAAAAAGGGCTGGGGATGTGCCTCAATGATTAAGTGCCCTTGGGTTCAATCCCTGGTACCAAAAAAACCCAAAAACAAATAAAGGAGAAAAATGGCTATTTATGAGAAACACTGAAGGCACAGATGACAACATATTGAGAATAATTTCATTGTAAGATTATGCTAAATGCAAAGCACCAATCAGCTAAAGCAGAAGCACATGGCTAGTGGAGACTTGGCAAAAGCTAAGCTGGTGTGTTTAATTCACATCTCCTGTCCAATAAATAGAACATAAACATCTCACTGTCTCTCCTCTGAATGTCCTGCACATTAAAGAGAAGATCTTTGCATATTCCCAAATAATCAAGTTTTTTTTTTCCCCCAAATGTTGCTTTCTATTCCAGGATACCCTTGAACTTGGCCAAGCCACCATTTTCCTTCCTTGCTCTTGTCCACTCCTCCCCTTCCTTCACTAGTAATTTTTCAATACATTCTCAGTCTCAGCATTTGGCCAATTCCTCTCCCAACCTAGAAAAGCCTGCAGCAATTCCAGCACTTTCAACTGTACTTTCAAATGCTTGCAGATGGGAAAATCCCTTATACGTTTCTGCCTTAGATTTCTCCTCCCATTTAAGGTGAACACCTGCCTACTTGAGAAACGATGTAATCCTAATGGGTTACATTTCAGTTTTGGTTCTCATTATGATTTTTGAATAATTAGTAGAGTATAAATTCATTATAGAGTATTTGGAAAGAAGAGAAAGAGAAAAATACCATAAATAACTTTATGATCCTATCACACCACCACACTTAGTCTATTTTAGTAATGTTGATGTTTTAAGAAAAGTTTAATTCTCCACTTACTCCTATAATTACTACACTATTTTTGCACTTAGAACCTCTTTAAAACTAATTCTCCATTTTCAAAGTACTACTGCCAATTCATGGGCACAGGGCACCACTGACCGCTCAGCCTTGGTCTGTTAGAAGGTGACCACAAGTCCAGTTTCATTTAAAGAACTGGTCAGGGGGCTGGGGTTGTAGCTCAGCGGTAGAGCGCTTGCCTCGCATGCGTGAGGCCCTGGGTTCGATCCTCAGCACCACATACAAAGCAATAAAATAAAGACATTGTGTCCATCAACAACTAAAAATATAAAAAAAATAAATAAAGAAAGAAAGAAAGAAAGAACTGGTCAGCATATTTTTAACAGTTCTACTGGCTGATGGGTCAAAGGCGGTCTTTATGAGGAAGACACTGGATAGCCTGATCTTTGAATAACAATTTAACTGTGTTTCACCGAACACAGCCTTACCCAGA